>JZLH01S0078954.1:17069-28115 GCA_001188425.1 Eucidaris tribuloides | reverse complement strand
GCACGCAAACAGATTACCAGTCTCGCTGATGCACAGTATAGCTAGCCAGGCTGCACTGAAAGTGCGATTGTTATGTGGGACTAAGCAAGCGTGATCGTCGTTGATGCGATGTGGATAGAAAATGTACTAGAAAGTCGGGGGAAGTTAGAAAAGTGGAATAATCAAAATCTCTAAACGTAAGCAACCAAAATTAAGTTTAAACGCTAAAACGGATTTTGTCAACAGCCTTATACGTATGCATGATTTCGTGCGACAAAATTCGTGATTTGTATTGATTTTTATGTAAACGGAATTGTCACTTTTCTATGGGGAAACGGAATTTCCGTTTTTCAAGCATGTTGAAACGGAATTTAAGATTTCTGAAACGGAAAAGGGAATTTTTTGAAATGGAAAATCACTGTCCCTAGAAGAGGTATATTGGAGTATCCAATTTGAGGAGAATCGCACCCTCATGAGATTGTATTGTCTACATACTGATCATTTGTATATTGCAGATTGTAGAATGGGTTCAGTTTTTTTTTAAATTTTAGCATAAACCACAAATACTATGACTTCTGAGTAGTGAAGTTTGGTAAGTGTCGCGGAGCATCAGGATTTCATATCTGTGCACACTACGCAACCATGGAACTAGACTATTTAAAGGCAAGGTCCACCCTGACATCAAGTTGGTTTTAATAAGAGCAGAACAATGAGAGAAGCATACACTGTGTTAATGAAAGTTTGCCGAAATCCACCAAAGAATAAGAGAGTTGTGAAGTTTCAAAGTTTTATGTTTGTGACGTCACTTACGACCAGCTGTACATACATGTATGTCATGTAATATATTGCCACTTTTTATTGGTTCATTATAATTGAATGTTTTTTTTTTATAGAAGCATACATGTATGAAATAATGTTTCTATATTGAATGCACAGGTAACATCATTTTCAATTTTCTGAGAAAATATCACTGTATGAAATTTATATTACATGACAATAGGGGAGCTGCTCGCATGTGATGTCACAAATTTAAAACTTCAAAAATTTAAAAACTCTCTTATTTCGTGGATTTTCACCAGACTTTCATTAATATGTTTCTCTCATTGTTCTGCTTTTATTAAAACCAACTTGATGTCAGAGTGAACCTTGCCTTTAATGAGCGAGGTTGTACCATAATTTGCAGCCATAGCCGCTAATGTAATTGTGATTACTCCCTATCCAGTGGAATGCAGTAAATATTTACCAGTAGGAGTAATATTCTTTCCTACCAGTAACCCTCATCTGCTAAAGCTGTTTGAATCCTTCAATTTACTATGTGCTACTGTACATGTACCACTGCAGGCCTATTCTAGGGTAGGCTAGTAAGTATCCAAAAAATAAAGAAAAGAAAAAGAAAAAAAAATAAAGCTAAACACAACTTCAAAAAGTAATGGTTTCAAATAGTATCTGGGAAAAATGTACATTCTATAACATCTATGGGAAATAAGATACCCTTTAAAAAAATAATGGTCAAATGGAATGCAGGATTTTAGGTAAGATTTGTTTTGTTTAAAAATTTAAATGAAATCGTGAAGATACATGTAAATTTTTCTGCAGACCGGACTGTTCATTTGATAAAGATGCACTCCAGTGCACCGTTTTCCTCTTTTTACATGTAATCCACTTTTGCATAAATCAAAATTAATTTTACAGATCTATACCATCATGCATGAAATATCTTTCCTAAGATTCTCTCCCCCCCCCCCCCCCCCTTGCCAGGATATTGTATAATGTATTTGTCCCATATCACAGGAAAGCAGAAATCTTTACAGTGACGTGCAGGTAAGCAAGAATCTCATATCACACAATTCCACATCCACCATTGATAAGCGTATGGTAATCTGCTTGAGACAGGGTTGTTCAATAAATTCAATAAATGTCTCCAATATTCTCAGTAGGGATGATTGTATTTGTAGAATATCGGTAGTATGATTCTGTTACCAACATATCTACATGTATATTAACATGATTACCAATGTAAAAGATGCTTGTGCTGAGGTTCTGAAAAGCTCTTTCACCGATTCTCACTTTGTCACTGTTTAAGAATGAATTACTGAATTTAACAAGATTGAAAGGAATTTTGAAAAGGAAATAAATTTTAAGAACTGTCTGGTTCACATTTACGATGTAGTGTGCATTCTGAGCATTATTATTGATCTTATGTCAGATGTCAGAAAAGACTACAGACTCACATACTGTTCATGCTTTTATGGAACATACATGTAGATCTCAATAATTTTGTTTATCAAAGAAAAGCATAAAAGATCCTTTTTGATAGCATTAGGAGCCATCTGGTGACACTTGTTCTAGGCTGAACATTAGACCACGTACAGCATTTGCATACTGAATATGTCTGTTCACACACCATGAAGTATTCATTATTTGTCATATTTGCCATATTGTCATCCCTGCACTAAAACACCTGCCTTCCCGACTCACAATTAGCATGCTAATTTACTGGGTTATATTCATGAAATGCAAGGAGATCAAATTGCAGATACAGTGTAGTGTGGGTGGAGTTATGTTATGTACAGCTGTAATAAGGGCACGACCTTTAAATTCTGACACCGTGTTGGAGGCTATATTTTACCAGAATACACCACACAGAACGTTATAGTTCATATTCCGCTGGTAATTGGCTTGGCCAAATCCTATTACGTGAAGTCTTGCAAGTGGCTTGCAAGTAGCTCATAAGCAGAGCTACGTCACAAGGAGCTTTAGCAACATCCATATTGATGCCCTACATTACCCTTGCTACCAGTATTACATGGCACAGGGCACTGGTACTAGCCACATTGTTGTACAGATGCTACTTGTATAAATGGCTGAATTTATGGCCATACAGTAGAATTACAGGTCATTTTAGGGTCACTCTTTTGTACAGATTCTTATCTATTGTTGAATAATTTTCAAGTGATATATCAAACAAGAATGGTACTGCTAATATTGATAAATCTTTAATATTATTTGAATTACAGTAGTAAATCTATCCATAATACCATTTTCTGTACATGTAAGTCAGGGTACTGTTGTAAATACTAGTGGAGACGTGTTTGTGAAAAGATCACAGCAAAGTTCATTAGTTCATGACTGGCTCATTTCATTTTAGCAAATATCTGCTTCCTTTTTCTTTTCTTGTGATACCAATACAATTGCCTGCTCTCATTTTGCCTTTTAAAAATATGAAGTACAGTATGAAATTCAATACACAATTCACCATCTCCCGGCATATCAACAGTTCAAGCTCAGGTTAAAAACCTGACATGGTTTCCATCACATTAAAATCTTAGCACTGTCAGTCAGAAATTTTATCTTGGGCGCCTAAGTCTGGCGGATTTGTGGGTGTTATGCCAATAGACCCAGCTTCCTTGGACAACATCTAAATGTTTGTTGTAACGTCTTGTATTTCACCCGCGTTGGCTGTGGCATTATTCTCTCTCCCCATTCCGAATCGATCCATTAGTGGGGGCTACAGTGCATGTTGGAGACGCTTGCACTTTTTCTATATTGTGTTCTGAAAGGTTTTTTCATGTTTTACATCATTATTTTATCATTACCAGAACCACTTAATCAGATAAAATTCTTATTCAATATATTGAATGATAACTACACAAAGCAACAACCTATACAAATGTGCATTTGCTCAAATTTAACCATTTCATGAAACCACAAAGTTTCAGAATCGTGCCATGAAGAACAATAATCATGTAGTTCCTGAACTCATTATCTATCAAAGGAATCAATTTGAGTCAATTAACTTGTACGTACATGTAATTGCTATTAAAAAGTGTGTTTGGTATAAAGGAAATAGTAATTTTAACATTTGCACAATATGTAATGATCTAGCTTTTGGCAGGTTCTAGTTCACTGATGGTAAAAGGAGGACAAATTAAATCATATAAATCAAATAAGATGATTAAATATGCATGTACATGTACTGTACACTGTGTACCTAACTGCCTAATATGTCATTCTTCCTTTTTCTTTCATCTGAAAAATATTGATGTTTTACTTTGCTATTTGCATTTGTGTATAAATATGTTCAGTATGTTGAATCTTATTATTTTCCCACTCCAGATATATATGGAAAAACATTCATATCAGAAAGGTTTTGAATGAAAACACTTCAGCAGGGTATAAAGAAACATCTGAATTGTTGCAAGCATGTGGGTACATTTGTATTTGGCACTTTTGTGTTTGAACAAAAAAATAGATTTTCCTCCATGCGTACATTAGAAAAATAGTGGACTGAAAACTGTGTGAGAAAACAGTTCAGATGGGGTTACAGAAACATGTGAGTTGTTACAGACACCTTCAAAGCATCTCTATTGCACACCTTCTTTCTCACTGTGTGTAGAATAGTGTGCTGTCGAGTACAAAAGCTCTCCAGTATGTTTTCCTGGTTTTGTTCAGCGGTGGCAAAGGAAAATATTGTCTCAGTCCTGTTTGCTTATAAATTTCAAAGTAAGCGACAGGAAAAAATACTCCCAAAGATAAACAGCCAGTATGTTGGTTTGATGCCATGCAAAATCCTCTGTGAGAAAGGTAAGTGGACCTTCTCTTGAGTTTGTGGAATGCACAATTTCTACAATACCACTAGGAACAGTTGGAAATTATATTTAAATAGAGATGGTACAGGCCTACAGGGATGTGGAAAAAGTGGTTTAAAACCAAACAATAAACTGATACACTTAAATAGAAACATACAGTTACTATCAGACCATAATACTAATAATTATTTACAGTATATAAATATTTCAGGGCTTGTTGTCTAAAGTAGGCATACATGAACATCCTTCCATTAATAGATGTCAAGGTAGAGATTTTCACCCAGGTCTATAAATGCTATGTGTGTATGAATACTTGAGCAGGAGATGGCACTTTATGTACTCATCATCTTTTTCATAATTGCATTTTTATCAGTTGAACTGCTTCGTTTGAACAAATTTTGATGCGATCATGCAAATTGCAAGCTCCTTCCAATTACCACGTCAATTTTCCCCATGATTCTATTTCTGATTGAAACCTGTCACTCTGTAAACAGAATCTCATATTTAGCAATGCTTCTGGCTGAATCCGCCTGGCTGAATCAACCCCAAAATGGCGTACCTTCATGACTGTAGGTACTTCCCACATTTGTGCGATTTATTTGAATTTTTGAACAAAAGGAATTGTGTGTACAGGATGAAAAGCCTCAGTGCCCACAGGCCACAAACTGGGACATTAGGATCTGTAATTTGAGCTGAAAGAGGATTGTAGGCTTTTCTAGCATTGTTATGCAGGTTACGTTTTGTATTGTTATGTTATGGCTGTTTTCACGGAATGTAGCAATTGAAACAGAATCACAGAGAACTTCACTCAGAAATCTAGATACTTTCTTTTGTTATTCAAAACAATTTTGGGGTACAGGAATTTTAAGGGGAACTGTCAAAGTAAGCACATGTAGCTGAAGACTTAAAAATGTTGAAATTATTTATTGTACTTCATATAATCTTGGAGACTTGTAGAAATAAGAGAATAATGTATTCATTCATGTTCATGTTCATGAGTTCATTTAAAACAAAACTCATTTGAACTGCAAACATAACTGACAATGAAAGACTTAAAATTATATGAATTTTTCAAGATGAATTAATGACAGTAATGCCAAATAACTGAGAATCCTCAATGAAATACAATGTGTACTTTCATCATCAAAATAAAAAATATTGCAAATACTTGCCAATTATAGAAGTGAAATAAAGACTGTTAGTGGTACTGACATTCAAAATTTTGAAAAATGCCAAACAATTACAAGCCCTGTTTGTCTGCAAGTAATTATGAATATCAAAAGTAAATCAGCTGATTGGCAGATGTAATTTACTGGGTAAACACAGCATACTCTAATGTATTGAAATAATAAGCTCTTCGTTAATTCAAATTTGAAATATAAACACTGTACAGTACTCTGTGCAGTAAAGAGTGTCTACAAAACAGACAAGCACACATTCAAGCAGTATACAGATGCAAACTTGAGATATGGTGTGTACATAGTCTAGTTCCAAAGTTCAGAAATCTGTGTTTTATGTAAACGCTCAATACCGCCCCCACTGGCTTCCGAGCTGCCCATGCATCCTTCAAAAAAAAAAGTCTTAGAGTCTCGTGGGCTCTCAGCTGTCTCCAGTTTCACAATCCAGTCAGACGTCAACAAGAGACCCAAGAGCCTGGGAATCTTGCAAATTTGTGCGCTATATGAATAAAAAGCTGGCGGGGAAGAAGAGTTAGATCTGTCGCAGTACAAGTGACCTGTATCTTCATTTCATTTTCACCGAGCTTCACCCAGCACATGGTCGGAAATCCTTCTTGAGGATTATAGCGAGTGATATTAAATTTGTCCCATACATTTGTGGGATCTTTTTCTAGGCTGCTGCCGTTGCATACGAGGTAGGCTGATATGTTTTGGTTCACTTTAACTGGAGCATGTGTGTGTTCATACTTTTCCTGTGCGTACAGCAGGATGCAGTTACTTGGACTCTGAGTTGAATTGATCATTTCCTTTATTGCTTGAGATAATACTTCAGTCAGAGGGCCAAGTGATTGGACGTGCTGTTTATTTAGTATGTTTGGGTGAATATTTTCCGTAGGCATAAGCTGTCTACAATGATCCTTCTAAAATATTTCAAGAAATTAATGTTGGCGTGGTTGTTGTTTAGCTTGTCATAAAGTTTGGCCTGGCAATGACCTCTTTCTAAAAATACAGTTATCAAGTTAAGATACACAGGTATCAAATTTGTAAATAATATTTGTGAGATAATGAGATTCTAAATTCCATATATTTTTAAGACATATAATTTGTCTGAAACAGAGAAAAAATACATGGGGCGTGGGGCGATTTCACCCTCGAAATAGCATAAAAAATTGAAATTTGAAAAAGATTCCTTGTAAATTGTCATAGGGTTCAATACAAGAGTATCTGGAAACACTGAAACAAGAAAAATAGCCCCCAATATGAAAATTTTAATTTTTTCCCTGGTCTGAAATACATGCATGATAATAACTACACTGCTTTTCATTTTCTTTAAACCAATAAACAGATCCTATGTAAATAAATCCTACATATAATACAAAGTATGTGTTATTGTTAATGGATTGCAGACATTAAGATTTTTCTGTATTTATTGTTATTATTTCTCTCTTTCTTTTGCCTTCTTTCCTTCTTTCTTCATTTAAGTACATATTTATTTTATCATTTATTTATCCATTTGATCTAGGCATCTAGTATTATTAGTGTGGGGCCCTTGGGCAATTACATCACGATCTCCATCCATCATGTGTTCCTGTACTAGTGACCTTTTTGGTCCTTTAACAAACCAGAGCAGCCATCGCAATTGAGAACTGAATTGAAATATATAAGTCTCAAATTTTTGTGTTGACTATGGTATTAAAATCCACTCCATAAATTTACCAGACTTGATCTGACTTAAACCATTAAATCCGCTCATGTAGACTGTAAAATCCATTTGAAAGGTGCAGTAGGAAGTAGCAAGGTGAATGCCAAATGGTATATTAAATAAAGTCTTGCTTTGCATTTTTAATCATTCACTGACACACTTTCTGAATTGTCCTCACATATTTTTCCACAAGAGTAATAATGCATTGAATATAGGTATGTGTGTAATAATTTCTGTCCCAGAATAGGTAGAAAGCTACTGGACCATATCACTGAACAAATTTATATTTTTAGTGCACAATTATTGGCTTGCACGTGTATGTGCACGTGCATTTTGCAATTTCTCTTAGCTCAGTAAAGTTTTAGTAGATATGCAAGATTTAAATTTAAACTGAAACAATATGGTAGGATATCAAGTTTGTGTCTTAACCTAGGTCTTTCTGTGGAAGTCAGCCTCCTAAAAATGCAATTAATAAGTAACTGATTGATATCTTATGTTTTGCAGTATATTTAGGTAGTGTGATTATACAGTGAAACTTAAAAATGTTTATGCCATAAACCATCTTTATGTTTTTATGTTGTCTACATACATGTAAAAAATTCATGCTGATATAGGCCTACATGTATTTGATTTCAGTTCATAGGCACAAATTTGAAATTAACCAAGTGCTGTCAAAATTATTTTGCAGTACTTGCAATTTGTGTACTGCAGGCGTGTACTGTACTACATAATGAACTACATACAGATTACAATACAGGAAATAGTTGATTGTTCTTGTAATAATATTGAAATTTCTTTTTGTGGTAGTCAAATGTGATTATAGACATAGGAATCTCTTTGTTTACGGCAGGGTAAGAATTAATTTTTATTTTTTAAGGGCGATTTTTGTCAGAGCCTTGGGGCTATTTTTTTAATTTTGGGGGGCTATTTTTCTACAACTGGGGCTACTTTTTCGTTGCACATCAGAATTTGAATAGTACATTGAAAGATTGCCAATGTTTTAGCTGGTGCTTCATCCATAAAAGCAACCATTTAATTCATTTTTGTTTTATTGCTATAATTAAAAAAAAATGTGAAATTTTTTGTAGCTAATCTGATGGCGATTGTGAAGGAAATGGTCCCCCCCCAAAGAATTGGTTTTGGGGGATTTTAGGGGGCGATTTGGGCTTTGCCAAGGGCTAAATCGCCCATCGCCCTGGGTTATTTCCTACACTGGTTTACGGTAATAACTTCACAAGTGCGAGAAGGACTAACTATGTATTTGTACATTTGTGAACAACTTCGTTCATACTCGTGTATTCATGTAGCCTATGGTGTTACACTGTAGCAGCATCCACATATCTTTAGCTCTGTATACTTGCTAATACTGTACGTAAAACAACAGCGTCTTGTGAAAGAACCTGGATAATGACTGTTAGTGTAATTCTTTAGTCAAGATTTTACAACAATGTCACCCCATATACTTCAATACCAAACAGCAATACAATGCCACATACTTGATATATCTTGATATCACTAATGCACACACACACACACACAGCTACACACACACATCACACACACACACTACACACACACACAGCACACGACACACAATACGACAATACGACATCACAACTCAAAAACACACACACACACATTCGAATACACACTCGCTCATACACGTTATAGCAATGTAGTAGATGATTCTCGCGTGCCAGTGAGAGATACATCATGCTCTGGCATTCTGCGATGGCAAAATCCAAGATGCTAAGTTTTCTCGTCATCCCAAAAGTCGTTTGTAGACGGACCCAGAGGCAATCCTGGGTGCCTATGCCTTCAATACGTGCAGTGTCTGCGTGGCTGTCCAATTTGCAGGATGTGTGATAGCATGTGTTGTTTTAGTAGGAGACAAGAAGTCGACATTGAAGTAAAGGCATACATGTAAGCACAACTTGATGAATGCTTCTTGGTGATGAACTGAGATTGCGATGCATGCTTCTTGATCAATTTCTGCCTTGGTACCCCAATGGTACGGACTGGAAGAGAACCAGCATGGCATGTTTTCTTCTGAATTTGATATGACGTTCATAAACATCAAATAGAAATTGATCTCCCCAACCAATCGCCAGTGTATTTACATCTACCTCTGATATTTACAAATTTAGGAATATTATTAGAGTGTACCTATTTTGTGCTGTTCTAAAAGTAATATTAAAAGAAATATGATACATGTGCTCAATTGCAATATTTTTAAAAGGAAACACCAAGTGGTATTAAGATGCATAGATGTATGCATGGTACCTGTATCTTTTCAAAGCAGGCTTTAATGTATTTTACTAATGTTTTAATGTTTTTTCTTTATTTTGTATATCATTTTTTACAGTGTAGGATAGAGAAAAAACTATGGTATGTCAATGTCATAGGCTTTAATTCATTGTTAGAACTACACAGGGATTCAGGGTGGGTTAGCCCCAAAATTTGAATACACCCTATACACGTAAAAGTCTAGCTTTCATTTAGATTTGTACCCTTGAAAGTAAAATTTTATTCCTGTGGTAAAAAAATAAAAATAAAAACTCCCACATAAGATACTTTCTACTTATGTACAGTAGGCCCCTACATCATTCAGTTAAAGCTGCATGTTATCACACATGTGCACTGTGCCTTGATCCATGATCCATGAATGAAGGCCAGTATGTACTGTTGTTATTACATTGCGAAGGAAAAATCAATAAGTTGCTATTAACATGGAATCATTTTCTAGTGGGGTAATATTGACACACTTTAATTATTAATTGGGTATCATTGGTATTGACTCCTGCTCAGATATTTTGAGTATTCTGGTTGTTGAATACGTGGAAGTATGTGCCCTACTTGTATGCAGGTCCTCAAATTAGGATGATTATGTAACCAAGGACTAATTAGTTTAGATAGGGTGTCCCTGACGTCCAAAGAACAATCTAGTATTGATTTCATGTGCGCTATGAGCTGTGGCACAAGCGTGGGTTGTTTGCACTTTATGCAGGCTTGTGAGTTGTGTGATGATGTGTAAAAAGAAAATAAAGAACATAGATTTTTTTTTTTTATTGTCATGGTTTGGAAGATTGCATATCAAAATGTTGGCAATATCTTTATGATGATTTAATGAATTGATTATTTGTTGAAAATGCTTTGGAATGAGGATGAAAGAGATTTTTCAATCCCTTTCACTCACTCCCACTCCATTCCCTTCTTTCCCTGAAAAATACATGTAGAGTAGGAATTGACTTTCATAAAAAAAAATACATTTAACATTTTTAAGGACTTCTCTTTTGCCTCTACCTCTCTTTATCAATTAATTTAGATAAACAAAATAATTTAAAACTTGTATATTTTGTTCACTTCTATTTGGAAACCAAGCCCCATGACATCATGACATACTGTACATCAACATATTATTAACAGTTTCTCTTAATACTTTCTTTTCTCGCTTTCAAGTCTTTGAAATCTTTATTAATCAAAACCTTTAATCCATACTTCAAAAAATTGAATAAATAAATAAATAAATAAATAAATAAATAAATAAATAAATAAATAAATAAATAAATAAATATATATATAAATATATAAATATATG
>JZLH01S0078954.1:0-13767 GCA_001188425.1 Eucidaris tribuloides | reverse complement strand
TGACTGCAATAGTACTATTTTGCTGAGGGGCACAGCAAAATAGTACTAAATAGTACTATTGCAGTCACCTCGGGGCCCATAGTTTTAACCAGACCCTCTAATGGCAGTATATATTTGTATACTATAATTACTCTGTACAGAATGTGTTTTTTTTTCTCCCGGAAGAACTACAAAAGTTATGAAATAGAGCTGCATACATTATTTAGTCACAAGTACGTAATCACAGTATGTATTGTAGTTGTGCAAGTTTAATTTTTTTGAGTGAGCACTGTGTGTTGTACTTGTAATTATTCAAAATTGTCTGTATACATAGTACTGTAATGAATTCAACATCTGAAAATAGTAAGCAAAACTGAATGCTGCACAAATTTGTGTCCTAGAATTCATCATTTGTGCAAGTTTCAGTTTTTGAGTGCTATGTGTTGTAATTATTCAAAATTGTCTGTACGTGTATAATGAATTATGAATTCAACATCTGAAAATAGTAAACAAAACTGAATTCCTTAGAATTCATCATTTTATCGATCTGTTTGATTTGTCTTGCAGTAAGCTGTTACGTTTCACTGAATGTGATCCAAGAAATTCACCCCGTGAAGGCCATCACGAATGTGTACTGAGTTGTCGCATAATCCTCCAAAGTGCATGTATTTCATTAGTCACTTGGTTTGGCTCGCTTGTCAAAATCAATTACACAGGTGTTTGTCTGTTGTGAGTTATCCGTTTTTTCTCAAGAGTGAAAAAGTGCATTAACGTTTGGAAGCACTAATGATCCTCCATGTAAGATTATGGATTCTACATGTACAGTATGTTTGGATTTCTTTTCATCTCACAACCTAGCATTCACTGAAGACTAAAGTAAGCATTTTGAGGGTGTGTGGAAATAATGTTCAAATATGTTACTGAAATTTTCGCTTTTCGAAGTATATCTATATCTATTACGTAACCTGGAAGTGGAGTGGCCTGCTTTCTTTTCAGTCACCTTGATGATGTCTGCCTCTGCCCACACAGCAATTAATATTTTAGTTTCTTCCTTGGTGATCCCTGTCTATCTTGTCTGATCTGTTTTATTGGACTTGGAGGTTCGTCTTTCCTTACTTTATGCAACCACTGCAAACTTGCAGACTTTTGTGCACCCTCTTGAGCAGTTTGTTATATATAGGTACATTTTTATTAGTTATCCTTAACAAATAGTTTTTCTTATTTTTTAATTTTCACAGAAAAATCAGACTTTGTTCATCTTTATCGCTGATCGACTACTTTGCCACCAGACTGATAGAGACCAGAATACCATGCAATCATGTTCAACTCATTGGAATTCTTCCAGTCATTTCTCTCACCGTCCTCTTCATACAACAAAAGCAAGAGCAAGCAGTCCCGAGCTGCATCCTCCCCAAAGATGAAGACGAGGAGGCAAGACTCCCCTCCGAAAAAGATGGACCAGTCCAAGCAGGGTCGATACCAGAGGGACCAGACCAAGGCTGAAAATAGGAGACTATCTTCTGCAAGGAAACAGATTGGGGTCGTGAACGGCAGTTGCTATGGGAAACAGATTATTCCTGGCAATGTGGACCGCAAACTTTGGGAGGTGAGAGGTCACATATTTTGTCGATTTGTGTACCGTATTAAAACAGTCAGATTTGGTATCATTTAAAGGTGGGCTTAGAGACACTTGTGAGAATTATATGAGGGCAGGTTTGGCACGAAACTGAGAAGAACATGGTGTTTGAGCTACCACAATGTACATTCCTGGTCTATTAATCACAGGGATGCAAGTTTCCTTTCAATTTATTCAGGCCATTTTTGAGGATTTTTGCTGGTGATTTTTAGACCGTTTAAAAAATTTGAAATTGCATCTCTATAATCAAACGTTTTGAAATCTAGAACTATACTCTTTCTGTAATTTTCTCATTGTTGCACCTGTTGTATCAATATGTCATGGCACCCTACACATGTCACAAAAAGTATTGAATGATCAATGCACGAGAGGATTACATCGTAAAACAATCATATCACCTTTCTTCTCCATAAAATCTACACCTGATCATTTTCAATTTATTGAGTATTAATTGACCAAGCCTCAAGCCAAGTAAACACACTGATAAGTCTGTATGTACTGAAAGTTGAAACAGACAATCCTATCAAAACAAGTTACCAGGAAGTAATAACATCGCTTATGCAGCCAATGAGAGCACACTGTGTGCGACATTTGTCAAGCCTTGAGTAAGTCAGTAGGGTGCACAGTAGGCGAGACATGCCATTCAGATGCAAGCAGTAACAGAGGATTCTACTGGCTGATTTCGGAAAGAGGATACCGCAATTAGGAGCGACCTGACCCCAGCATGAGAAAGCCATATAAAGGTCATTAGCCCGCATTTTTTACAAGTTATATTTCTTGTTGAGTAAAGTATGAGGGTAGGTAAACCCATGCATGACTTTCTTGCAGGTAAAGTAATGCTGTGTGCTTTGTGCGATAGTGCAAGGTGAGTCAGTAGTAGCTAACATGCTTTAGAAACAGTTACTCTGTCATTAGAGTAACATTTCCTTTGAAAGCATTTGAGGAAAAGTTGCAAGATTTGTCGACCTGAATGTGCCGAGTCCCCCTGGATTTTGGGAATTTACGTGGATTATTGGCATTGAAAATGTTCCTGCCCGTGTTCTAGAAAGATCATGGATTTATACTGGGAAGTGACTTGGAATTTGAGACAGCAATTATGAATAGCAAGACGGAAGAAGACTTGGATGTGTGTCTACGTTCTGTGGTAGACAAATGCCAGAGGGTAATGCATTAGTTTATTTTATGTGTGAACAGTGTGATATATTGACAATTAGTTCTGTATGCTGCCCGTTTCTTTGTGAGAGTCTTTATTGTGCATTTTTTCAAAGGATGAAGGCGGTGTAAGGTAATATACATAGTTGTCAACTAGGGGCTTCATCACTCTTCCTTTGTTATAACATGGGTTTAAATTCCCATATATTTCAATTTCTCAATTCAGGACTTCTTTTGTGATAGCATAATAATTACTGGTTTAACTTTACTTCGAAGTATAATTTCTATGTAGCTATTGTAGTCTATGTACAGTAGTTTCTGATAATACTGGGGAATGCTAGTGGGAGGGTTTATAAGCGGTAAGTAATCAATCTCATGGATGACAGCTTTTAAAGATTGAGAGAAGGTAAATAGTATAAATTTAGAGACAGTGATTTCCAGTTTAAAAAAAATGGTCTTTTCCATTTCGGAAAACCTGTCATTCCATTTCAACTTGATAAACATGGAAATTCCATTTTGTCATAGAAAATGTACACAGCAAAAACATAAAATCCTTTTGCAAAGGTGAATTCCATGAATTTTCACATGAAAAGTAAACAACTAAACCGTATTTTCCGTTTTGATCTACCGGTAAATGGAAAATCAGTAAATCACTGTCCCTACATATAATGTATATAAAGTACATTTAATTCTGCAACTGGGTAGACTATGCTGTCTGACAGATTAACATGCAAGGCTTACCAGGCTCATTGAACTTCATGTACTGTCTGTATATTGATATGGTTTACGTATTAGGCCAAACAGTGTACTGTGTTAGTTAATGTATCACTCCAGATAGTCTTATACACGTAATTTTTACATGAAGTATTCGTGAATGTACATATTTGCTCTCTATATATGCTGGTACAGAGGTCCGAATTTTATCAGTTACAATCCCGGTAATTAGATTAAAACTGAGAACACTGGTTATGTTAATACACCGTACATGCTGCAATAACTTCCAAACTCCGACAACATTATTGTAAATTAATGGAGATCAATTTTACAGTGTACAACAGCACATACCGTTTATATTCAGACATGACAAATTCATGATGCAATTATCCATTGAAAGCTAAATAAGTGAGGAATAGTTTTCTGAGAACTCATGTTGTATTTTGTTGTGTCATCATTGGTCCATTGCACATTTATATCAGCCTAAAACCTGTCCAAATACAACTTGATTAAATATTCATTGCCCACATCCATTCAAAGTGCAGTTACGATATATGACAGAGATATATTTCCATTTAGAGTGTAAATAATAAATATCGGTTATGTTTATTTCAGACCAAACCGGAACAAAGTCGACTATAGCTTACTGTTTTAAACAATTCTGTGAAGTTAGAAATGTGTTCAAGGACTCACAATGTTTCCTGGTTATCCATCTCAACGTCAACAGTATGTCCGTTATCACTTAAATTACTTTTAGAGTAGTTTTATCTCCAAATCAGGGTTGCTTGCAGTCATGCTATATCCCTTTAATATGTATGTATACTTAAAGTATAAACATACTGTAGATTACAATCAATAAATCATCATACTGAGGGACAATACATTGCACCATTATGAATAATGATATAACTCACCGGTATAAAATCAATATACATCAGTGTAATCTATAACGTTCAGTATGAGTCTCGTTAAACATTTACATGCATCTCACTGATAGTTGGAAGAAATTGTGTATTTTGTTGTTTCATATAAAATGCCATTATTTTAAACAAATATTATCTTCATTTCAGATGTTCAACTGTGAGCTGGATCAGGTGACATCATGGCTAGATGAAGCCACACAGTTCACCCAGTGCTGGCAGGCACCCGCCCACAACATACCAAGTATCAGGGTTCAGCTTGAAAGACACTTGGTAAGTCAAACCCTGAATATTTAAAGGTCCACTGATGAGCCAAAAATGAGAAGCACCCATATTGTTTTACTCAAATAATGAAAATGGTGGTACCAATGTTTTTCACAATTCAACTTTAAAAACTTGGTTGTGTTGCCTTCATTTTCTTCTTGTAGTCTGCATCATAGCGGTGAAATAATATATTCTTGAATATAGGCCTGTATTTGTGGATGACATGTAGTTTGTATGCTCTTTGAACATAAATATACATTTACATGTAGTTGAAATAAAAGATACCAACCCAGTCCATAAATAATTAAAATAACTTAAGCATAAGTTTCATACAGCTACATGTTAAGCATCCTAAATGAAGTACTGATGTCTCCACAGAAGCCACATATTAACCAATAAAGAACCCTTTAATGTGCTGGTGATATTTGCAAAGCTACTTATTCTGTTTCTCTAGTGAATCAGATGTCTACATTATCATATGGCATTGTAGGATGGTATTACAATTTTGTCTGAATGCATTGCCTACATCCCCTCCCCCACCCCCACCCCCCAAAAAAAAAATTAACAGCATACTCTGATTAGTCTCATCAATACTTAAATTCATAAGTACCGAAAGATGTCTCCAGAGAAAGCACAGATAAACTAACAAAGAATCCTTGAAGGTGCCAGTGATTTACACTCCAAATTGCACCTACTAATTACATTCCTTTGGTCTACCGGTGTGGAGTCGGCATGGGGAAGCGGCGACCAAATCATTACGTGATTGCTCATTGCGATGGCTAACTGAAAGCATTAGTTAGTCACTCTTTGAATTGCTTTCATGATAAGCAGTGTATGCACATGATATCAGGGATGATGTCACAGTGTGGTAATCGGGACTTTATGATGCCTGTTCAGTACAGACAGCAGACAGCACATGATAATGATCTGCTTACTGTGGCTTTATTGATATCACCCAAGATTTTAATCCTTGACTTCATTATCTATTCCAGTTTACATGTTGGTTTAGTGTGCATGTGATGGACTCTTAACATGAATGATCTAGCGGAAGCAGACATCTGAACTTCTTAACTTTTCTTTAATAATACTTTTGTGTCCCCCACCCCAAAGAAACTTGCACATGTGAGATTTGACTATATTTCTTCTGACCATCACTATATTTTGGGAATGGAAATAATGGTCATTTGGTATATTTCTTCATTATGACTGGCATTGCCATAATCTTGTTGTTTTAATAACATTGTAACACTCCCCTTTCTCAAACATTATCCTCTTAATAGGTTACCAGCCATTATCTGTGTTTGTTCAAAAAGATTAACAATATTGTCAAAAGTATTGCCAAAGACCTAACATGCACATGCACGTATGTATTTCAGTTTAAAGCAGTAATTACATTAACATAGATACCGATCTAACAAAAAAATATTCTCAGTTGTTTTATCAGTCCACAAATAACAATTAGATTTTGTTTTCTTTTTAACATTGATATGTAAAACTATTCTCTTCAGGTTAGATGTGTCCTTCACACTCTCAATATGTTTACTTTGTTGGTGTTTAGTTAAAAATGTTGTCATCTCGAACTGTCAAAGTTGCAGTCAATAAGTAATGTTAAAGACATGAGTACCACGTGATAAGCCCCCAATTAAACTTTTGAGCAATTACAATCATAAATTGAGCACTACACATGGCATATCATCTTTTAGGTGTTTCTCTACAAATTCATCAAAGTACTTCTTCATAGATTCTACATGTAGCATCCGGTAGTTTCGTTTATCACTGTCTTTGTTATTGGCAGTTATCACAATCCTTTCTCCAAGTTCCTTGATGAGCCATCTTTATGCATTTACAACAACAAAAAGAAAGAGCACGACTGCATTAAAGACACTAGGTTATCATTGTGGAGCTTCAATTAAAAAAAAGTCAAACTATGATATCTCGGCTCTACATACATGTAGTAATAATAATAATAATAATAAACCATGCTTATAAAGCACATAACACGTTGCTGGGCATGTCTCTATGTGCTTTAAGAAAGTAGAAAAAAGGGATGAGAGAGGTACTGTATACGGTTCAAGATATATCAGGCGATTTTAAACAGGTATGTTTTCAAAGCAGTCTTAAAATGATTTATTGTATTAATACACCTAAGAAAATCTGGGAGGTTGTTCCATAAAATTGGAGCAGCGTGAGCAAAGCTACGTTCACCATGTTTTGGTTAGAACTGTCGGAATAATGAATAAATTTTTCTTGCTAGATTAGAGATTTCTTTCTGGTTTGTACACAGTGAGAAGTTCACTCAGATATGATGGAGCCAGGTCATGAAAGCATTCATAAGCTAATAACAATACATTAAACATAATTTGAGAGCGGACAGGTAACCAGTGCAAGTTTTGCAAAATGGGTGATATGGATTCATGTTTTTTTGTGTGAGACACTAGTCGAGCTGCTGAGTTCTGAATAACTTGCAAAACATAGTAGTGCTTGAATTGACAAGTAAACATCATAGAATACAAAAGTTTGGAAAGTTGTTCTGTCACTAGCAAGATATGCATGAATAAATATCACCCTTGAATTATTACTGCAGTGGAGTATAAATTAGCTTAGATCTACACACAGTAGTCTATGGGAGGAAATGGGCAAGGTGAATCCAGTCAAACTGATAACTTAAATAGATTTTCAATTTATTAAAGCAGTGAATGATAATTTTGAAATACAATTTTTTTTCAGGGCTTCATTTTTAGACTTACATGTATAAAAGACACTTAGAGCATAGATGATTATGCAGCTCACATGTTTTAAATTGTGGTTTTTATATAAAATGAACAGATAAGTAATATTTTCCTTGTTGAAAGTTTTAGGATTAACTGGCAGTGACATGTAAATTTGATATAAGTAATCCATTCATGATCTCATGAAACAAAGATTTAGAATAATAGAACTATAAAGTTCTTTATTTTGTTGATAATGTAAGTTACTAAATTACTTTTTCTAATGGCATTAACAAGATTTTGTCACTACGTTGAGGATATTAAATTTATGCATACATCAGGATACGTATTGTGTCAGGATTAGGAATGGACTCTTGTTGTGTTGCTCATTATTTTGCGAAATGTTTTTGTGTTGACCTGTTGTTTTTCTGTGGTACATGTGGGTCAGTCAAATGTCAATGTAAATCAGCTAACCTGGTTTCAGTTTTGAATTACATTCAGAAATGAAATTTTGTGTGAGATGTTTAAGACTTCATGCATATTTCATAATTCTACAATCCAACATTCCTCCCCTGGGTCTAATTTGCGGTGAATGTTGGTATAATAATATCTCATTTGTCTCCAATCAGTGCTGCTTGATCTCATGTGCTATTTATGGTCAAATTGACAACATAAAAATGTCAACCTACAAAGTCTGTCTCCAGCAAACCTGCCAATTACTCTTATATTATATATTTATCAAAATATACAAAGAAATTATGGATGAATGCAGTAATCAGATCGTGCCATTACTTAAAATGTTTGCGTCTAGCGGGCAATTGTATGAGTGTGCTTTCGAGTGCATGACATTTTCCATTAAATTTACATTCAGCCTTATGTAAATGTGCAGTGGCTCGGACAAATTTGTTCAAAGTTAACCGAGTTGAGGGTAATTTCATTCGCGGGCGGAAGCAAGTGCAGTCGACCTACTCGTTTGGCAGACAGTGTCTGCGACAGAGAGGGATCACGTTTTATTGTTGATCTAGTCAAGTGGGAGTTCTCAGTTCAAGTCCCTATTTATAGCGCTGTAAGAAAAAAAGGAACTAAAAAGTGGATAATGTAAATTTATCCTGCTGCTGGCTGTAAAGGGGTTACATATATTTGTTAACAAAATAAAAATTAACAGCACACTTCAGAAACTAGGATGAGGTTGAGCCCTGTCAAAGGTCACATCACTCCCACGTCAGTTCACACTGTAAAAAAAATTTAAACATTACAAAACATCAATCATCAAGCATTCATCAGCAGCAGTGTTATGGGGAAGTATGTTTGAGAGAAGAGTACATTGATGAAGTGTACTTGTGGACACATGGAAGTGTCATACATATGATCTCTTAAATGATGTATAATGCCCCTTGATTACCGGTACACTAAACCTGGTCATGACAGAACGAAATGATAAATATTAGCCCATCAAGATCTGTGATTTTATTAAAGGTTTACATATCGTTGTGTGTGTGTGTGTGTGTGTGTGTGTGTGTGTGTGTGTGTGTGTGTGTGTGTGTTTTTTTTTGGGGGGGGGGGGGAGGTGGAAGAAGTTTATTGTTAAAAAATTCCATTTGAATTGTAAAATGTGAATCACCTACATGTACATCTATCCTCTTTAAAACATAAATAATTGAACAATTTTAGCAAAAATTCATGAAAATTGTGAGTAATTTATTTTATTGGATTGAAATCTGTCAGTGAATTAAAAACAAATTAAAAACAAAATGCCCTATATGTATGTACATGTAGGCAATAGGCATACATTTGGTTGTGTGCAATTATAGTATCAAATGATTCCTTTATTCCCTTCTTCTGTCTAAATACCTCAAGTTAAATGTCAGAGTGTGAACTGAGGATATTTCCACCCACCCAGCCCATAAAAATTTTGAATTATGAATAAACATAGCATTTATGATCATGGGTAAAGTTCTACTGCAATTGGCCTCAGAAGAACAGCCATTTCATAAGACATTTTCTGACATGTCCTGAATTTATCAGCCATGTGGGAAATGACTTCCCGTCTGTCACCATGCATTATCAGGATCTTAACCATTTGAAGGATTTTAATCTTGGCGGTTTGACGTCACAATATTTAACAGATACAGCAGGTAAAACTGGAAGTATATGGGTGTACATTTTTATAGAGAGAGCAGACGCATGGCATTGTAATTCACATATGGTTGGTATTTACTGTACAGATATGAACAACAAATATTTACAACATATTTATACTCAATTTATATTAATTTTACATAATATACACCCAAATCTTCAAAAGCAGTGTATATCACCTAGGTCATTTTAATTTGTTAAATCATTAAATGATTATTTATCAATGTGGGTAACTGTTATTTATAGATGTGGGCCTGCAGTACAACTATAACTGCCTGTGGCCTGCAGCTCAATATTTGAAATATATATACATGTACATGTATATATATAGTTTTTTTGAGGGGGGGGGTGGAGGGTGGTGGTACAATAATATGTTTATTGTCAGAATTTGAATGCACAATAATTACAGCTTAATAGAGTGGAACTGATTTGCACAGAACTCGAGGACAGCCTAACATTAGATTATGACCTCATTTATCAGTACAACAGATATGGCTTATGGCTAGATGAGCCGTCATAATTTATGATTATGTTTATGTGTCCAAACTGTATGCAGATTTAATATTATCTAAGATTAAAGTATTCAACCATGTGTTGCGTACATGGAAGCTGGGACTCAGTGCTAGATTTGACTAAACAATCTTGACCTGTTGGTAGAAAATTAAAATATTAAGGAAGTAAATGATTGATGGGATATTGGCTGACTAATGGTATCAATATGACAGTGGTTGTGATATTTATTCATTCCATTTCACTTTCCTCCTTTCTTACAGTTTTCATTGGGGGACTTAAGAAGCCAAGTAGCCTTTTTGTTGCTATGGGGACAGATTATAAGGTGTTCCAAGCAAGTCCTACATGGACTTTAAATTAGCATGATTAATGCAGTATGTTGAGGTCTATGTTTTGTAAAATTTGCATGGATACAAGGAACACAGTAAAACTCTACATGGACAAACTTGTTATATCAGATTAACTTAGTCCCAAAATAATGGAATGATTTGAGGACATGCCCCACTGTCTAATATGAATAATCATTGATGAATGACTTGGATGTATAAAAAACATTTTAAAAAAATCCAGATTTCATTATGAATAATCATCTCTTTTGAATTTCTTCAGGCCTTCTCACTTGAGGTCCAGACCCACCAGAATCAGACCGAGAGGATCATGTTCCAGGGCCATGACATCATGGAACAGTCCCCCAACGTGTCGTCCAGCCTCCGGCCGCGTCTGGACACCGTCGTCTCCCAGTGGAATCACCTGGAGAAGAGCGTCAACATCCAGGCCAAGCAGATCAAAGAAGCTCTGGCTGTGGTCGAGACTACCATTGATACGGGACTTACAGGGGTAAGAGGGCACACATGAATCATGTCTGACACTCAGACTAATTTTATGGCTGTGTGAGATTTAAATTTAATAAGTGTTGTTCAGGCACTGTTAAAAATTTGAATCTTAATCAGCTTATTTTCAGGAAAACTGACTTCTCAGCTCCAAACATTACATTGCTAGAGAAGATTAAGGTAAATCGTTACACGGTGAATAATTTTGGCTTAGTTGTTCGATAAGCTCATTTTGTGGTGTACAGATCAACAATACAGTCTGGAAAGAGGATAGCTAAACGGTTAGAACCCAACTTTTTTCCTTTCCTTGCGTGAGAGCACCAAGTCAATTATGGATGTTGTCAAGATACTTTATCATCCAGGCCAAGTAGATCAAAGAAGCTCTGGCTGTGGTTGAGACTACCATTGATACAGGACTTACAGGGGTAAGAGGATTTCCATGAATCACTTCTGGCACTCAGACTAGTTTAACTGCCGCATAAAATTTAAATTTGAATAGTGTTGTAAGGGCACCAGTGTTAAAAATTTGAATCTTAATCAGCTGATTTTCAGGAAACTGACTTTTCTGCTCCAAAGCTACATTGCAAGAAAAGATTTAGGTAAATCATTACACGATGAATGATTTTCGCTTAGTGTTCGTTAAGCTCATTTTGTGATGTGGCGGATCAACAATCGCAGTCTGGAAAAGGAAAGTGAATGGTTAGAACCAAACTTTTTCCCTTCTATGCATGAAAGCGTCAAGTGAGTTTGTGGATGTTGTCAAGAATATTTCAACATTCAGCTAGGCTGATCATCAGAAGCCCTGGCAGTAGTGAGACTACATCGATACAGATTTACAGAGTAAGACGATACCGATGAATCACGTCTGGCACTCAGAATAGTTATTGGCTGTGTAAGATTTAAATTGAAAAATGTGCTGTAAGAGACACAAGGCTGGATTCTGTAAAGCAGACTAACTTAGTCCCTGACTAAGCACAAAGTATGGTGTTTAAGTACACAGTATGGTGTAAAAATGATATAACAATTCATTTCATGACAAAGAAGCACATAATCTTTAGTTATTTACTATTGATTAAAGCACTCCACGTTTAATAAATATTGTTTCAAGTGATGATCCATAAAACAGGCGACTGACATTCTAGAGTATAGTCAGGGGACTAAGTTAGTCCACTTTTGAGTATACCAACCGTAAAAATTTGAATCTTAATCAGTGTGTAACTCACTAGGCTTTGTTTGAAGTGAAGAATTATCAGAATTGTTACACAGTGAATGATTTTGGCTTTGTTCATTGAGCTCATTTTGTGGTGAGGTTTTGAGAATTCAGTCTTTATATTGGATAGTAGAACCCAACTTTTG
Source organism: Eucidaris tribuloides (assembly GCA_001188425.1). Lineage (NCBI taxonomy): Eukaryota > Metazoa > Echinodermata > Echinoidea > Cidaroida > Cidaridae > Eucidaris > Eucidaris tribuloides. Next base: position 1,559 of record JZLH01S0078954.1, on the reverse strand, counting down.
CCCTTCTTCACAAGTAAATTGTTGGTATTGTGGACCTGTATACTTTTTTCTCCCATCTCTGTAAAGTACTGAAGGAATTCTGGATGTAGGTATAGGTAGGGTTCTGTTTTGATACCAAAGGTTTAGTTTGAACAGGGAGTTGGAACCTCCCCGTGGTTTAAAGGAGGCTGCTGTAGTGGTGTGTGTTGTATTTTTTTTCCTGTTTTTTTTTGTGGGGGGGGGAGGGCAAGTAAAGAGGTGAATGAAGATTACAATTGACACAGGTTTTAGAGGGGTAAGTGGATATTAAAGAGGATAGTAAAAAAACCTGATCCTTTCTCCCTTTTCTACCTGAGAGCACTGAGTTAATTATGGATGTGGGTGTAGATAAAGTGTTCCAGGATTGGGTATACTAAGATCTATATTGACACCAAAGGTTTAGTGTGGGCATGGAGACTCTTCCACCTCCTTGGTTTGGGGTAGCTTCTTTAAGGATGTGTATAGGGATATTTTCTGTAATTTTAGTGAAAGGGGTTGCAACTACAATTATTTCTGAATTTCAATTTACCGGTGTAAGGGGATTTTCAAGACAATTTTAAAGAGGATAGTTAAACCCACTTCATCTTCCTTCCCTGCATGAGAGCACTGAATAAATAGTGAAGCAAGGTGCAGACAAGGTATTTCAATATTAACAAACAAAAGGTTTGGTTTTGAGATGGCATCTGTAGTGACGTTTGCAGTGATGTGTGTAAATATAGCTGAAACTGAAAGTATTAGTAGGCATTCACTATTAACTCTACATGTTACATAAAAGCTCTTAACTTGTTACAGGCAGATTCTCCTTGCATTCTTATCTAATTTTTTAGGCCTACTAGACAGTAAGCGGTGTGTCTTTTAGAACAGTTTTGAATATCTTGAGCCTTCATAGTTTAGAGTTTTCCCATCAGGTTCAGACAAAATGGTAAAACCAAAGCCCATCAGTAATTATACAGTGATGAGATGAACCACTCTAATTGATTGGCAAGTTAATTGTAAGAGGTTCTCAGATATCAAAGAAAAATGATGTGTTCATGCAAGATTGTTGATCATTCACTTTAAAAAAAAATAAAAACCTGGAGCAAAGAAATTTTAAGGTGAAGTGTATCCTGTGAAATTGGAAAAATGAATAGAAACAACTACTGCAGTTTGCTGTCAGTATTGTTCAAAAGGAAATTAATTTCACTATGTGAATTTATTGTACAAATCATCTGAGATTGAGGAGGACAGTATTAATTCTAAACCCTTGAAAAGGAAAAGGTCAGTAACACTGTACAAACACTATGGCATTAGCACCCTTTTCCTTCTCAAAGATTTAGTGTTAATGCACTTACTGATGATATATGACCCATTGCAACAAAAGACTAGCTTGCAACAAAGAGGCATATTAATATCTGTAACCTTCCGGACAGAACCATACAGTTTTATTACCGTATTTTCCGTTGCATAGGCCGCACTTTTTTTCAGCAAATTTTTGTTCAAAATCACGGGTGCGGCCTATGCGTAGCGATAGGCAAAATCGCCGACCACATCGGCTCACATTT
>JZLH01S0078910.1:29556-49841 GCA_001188425.1 Eucidaris tribuloides | reverse complement strand
ATGGTCCTGGGTTCAATTATACACATCTTCTATGTTTGTCACTTGTAACTGTTTTCCGTCACTTGTTGATCAATAAAGATGATTTATATAATTCCACAATGTTACATAGTTTCTTCGACCTAAACAATTACTGTTTTACAGATGTATCGCTTAACGCAATATAATATTGCACATACAATATTAAAGAAACTGATTAACAATGAGGACACCAAATATAAAAATTTGTGAAACTTCACTATCCGACCCTTATAATAGTGTTTGAATTGGTAAATAACACTGAAGTCCTAATACAGTTACGCTGTCACTAGCAAAATATGTACAGATAAATATCGGCATATGAATAAATGTCCTATGGACAACAATTTTATAACACGGCACAATTCGAGGACAAACAGGACTGGTTGCCCTTTGTTTTTTTACACTACACTCTTAAAAATTCCGCGTCAGTCTGACTCGGAAAAGAATCCGTTGGGAGCACACCCGGAAAAGGTTCAGGTTTAACCACATTCCAAGTCAGTTTGACTCATATTTTGGTCAACCTTGACCCGAAATTTGGTTAAAATTGACCCTTTTCCGGGTGTGCCCCCAACGGATTCTCTTCCTAGACAGTCTGACCCGGATTTTTAAGAGTGAATAGAAGCACTTAACGATAGTATTGAAGTGCAATTTGTTCAAAGCGACATTTTTAGACCTTATGAGAGGGTGATCCGATATTTGCTCTAGCGACAGTTGCACCGGTAACAAAGAATTGGGGTTAGGGTTGCCATTGGGTTTCCCGTTCAGAAGTGAGAGTTGGTGTTTGGGTTAGGGTTATGGTTAGCGTTAGCGTTAGCGTTAGCGTTAGCGTTAGCGTTAGCGTTAGGGTTGTCGCCAGAGCAAATGTCGGACATTCTACCATAACCAGAGACACTAACAGCATAAAAACGCATTGTAGTTCTGATTTCTTTTTGAACTGGAAACATTTTTACATTATGGCCTTCACATTTTGAAATCTGTATCTAGTATTAAAAGTTTACAACTCAAAATAAGATTTCTTTCTTTCGATGACACACTGGTTATTTTTACCCCACATCAATCTTTTACTGCACATTTACCCTATATCAATATTTTAGGAGCTAAATGCCTGTGGGCAACAGTGTTTTGGTTCACTTTTTTAGTTCCTGTCATTTTGTATGTTTTTATATGATGTGACGAATAAATAATAATAATAATATTGCTGGAAAAATATCGTAAAATATAAGTAATCTTTATAACGTGATACTTGAAAAATATTTAAGCCTAAGTGGTTATCTAAGGAGTATTGACCGATAGTTTGGCCTTAAATTAGTGAGAAAACATGTTATTTTCAATATTAAAACGATGTGAAAATATGGATTCCATTATGTTTAAAATCAATTTAAAAAAAAATACAAACTAATAAAAAAATAATTAAGACAAGGTCAAAGGACCATTTCCCCGGAAGGACAACTCCCTAAGGGCAACTGCCCAGGAGGATCACTCCCCGTAGAACAACTCGGTCACTTTAAATTGGAATCATTGTCAAACTCCTCTGGGGTATTGGTACCTCCCCCCCCCCCCGAAATTGTGTGTGCCCCCATGTGACCCCCCCCCCCACCAAAATTATGACCGTGAAAATTTTTGGACCTGGGATTTGGAGAAAAAAATGTGTCTCTACCATCCCCCCAGAAGAAAAAAAGGAATGTCAAGATTTCTCTTTATTATAAAGAAAAGGTAAAACGACTGAAACACACATAAATTGTTGGTGGATGATAAATCCGTCTTTAATTGGTTAAGTGTGTAGTAAAGTAACTTGTTCTTCTACAGCAAATTTATCCATTTCCTGTACTTATTATAAAAATGCCTTAGAAATTTTTAACTAGTTAAATGGCCTCTTTCTAAATCTATTTAGAGAGATGTTAGGGATGAAGTTTAATGATTTTTTCCCCATGGTGATTAAATTTGTTTTCGTGTTAAAACGATTGACCCTTGGGATTCTGCTCTGATCAAACAACACACGCTAACATTGTGGAGCTTGAATTTAAAAAAGGAAGTCAAACTTTGATATGTGAGCTACATAATAGTGCTTAAATGGACACATTAACATCCTAGCCTACGAAAGTTTGGAAAGTTATGCTGCCACTGGCATGGTATTCAGAAATAATCATTTATTGCTCAGACTGAGTATAACTTAGTCAGACCTATAACACAGTAGTCTATGGGATGAAATAGACAATGTTAGAATAAGGTCACACTGGATACTATAGATTTTCACTCTTTTAAAGCACCAAACGATCACTTTGAAGTAATTGTTTTTCCTGGGCTTCATTTTTAGACCTTATCAGAGACACTTAGAGTATGAAAGGTTATGTAGCTTAGAGGGGTTTTTTGACATGCGGTCTTTACATATTTACTTGTTGAAAATTATGATTCTGTGTGGGAATCAATTTAAAAAAATATATATATATATATTGTTCCCCAGATTCTTTGGAAAGCAAATGTCCCGAATCAATCTTACGATCTTTGGAGAATTCTCAAGTGGCCGTTTCAATACGTAGTTGGTATATTTATATAAAGAGAACGTGCCACTCTAGAACATTGTAACTGCAAATAGTGTGTGATTGAGACTTGCTAAATATTGTTATTTGATAGACGGATTTGTTCGAAATCCAATAAGATCTTTTATAACAAAACTTGGTAAGGTAAGTATGTTTCAGAAATTTCTTACCTGTTGAACCCACCCCGCCATGGTGAAAAGGTATTTGAAGAATTATTTTTAGGTTTTGATATATCTCAGACTGATAGAAGAAAGTATCTTAGTATCTAGTATCTTAGTAACAAATATTGCAATGAATGATTGGTAGGTACAGTTTTGAAATAATGACTTTTTGGTTACCACTTTGAATGCTGCCAAAAAAGTGCCCAAACAAGATAACAAATTTGCCACATTTCCTTGGAAAGAGATATAAATATTTGAATGGTCAAATAATTGTCCCTGACTATATTGATTGGGAAAGGGTACACTATTTTAATATTACTTACACTATTAATACTACGTTCTTTCTATATTATCATCTACCAAAAATCCATAGCTTGAAATAACTTTTTTATTCAAAATTGTAAAGAGTCACCTAATTGTGCATTTTGTAAGAAAAGGGAAGAGAAATGTTTCACTTGTTTTGTAATTGTGACAGGATCCAATTTTGTTCTACTATTAAACATATAGCAAGCTTACTAATTTTGAAAAACTTTTTGATTTATTTTTAGATGAATTTATAACACACCTTGAATTAGTTGTGAAGTATTATATTGATATATGTAAATTTATGAGTAAATCACCAGACTTTGAGCATTTTAAGAGTTTCATTTAAAAACAAAGGAAATTGAATATCATTCGGCCAAGAAAAGAAGTAACCTTACTTTATATTTTTTAAAACTCTATTTGATCTCTGATATGTTTAAAGTGAATAATACTTAGAAAACATGTTAATACTGTTTCTACTCAGCAGAAAGATCAGAGTGTGATCTTTCTGCTGAGGTATAATTAAGATAACCTTAACACCTTATTAAACCTTTGGATACTATACTGAGAAATATAGTCGAAGATCTCGGGGGTCCCCCTCCTCGAGATTTTTCACTAACTAATTACAAAAACGAAAGACATTCAGAATCTGTTATTGGTGAGATACGACCTTTGGGCATAAAGCTTTCAAATACAAATTGGTAAAACTAAACTTTTGCTTTAATAATTTTCTAATTTTGAAAATTTACATCCTAGGAGTTTGTTTTATTTTCCAGTGGTTTTATAAATTTCTTTATTTTGAGGTAGAGTGACAATAAGATACCTAATTTTTTTCTTAGAATGGTGAGCATTAAAATGTTGCTTGAGTTACAAGTTTAAGACTAACGCAATACAAATCTCAGTCAGAGTCTCTTGTGCATTTTCCTGTATGTTCTTCATACCTGTGTTGGTTCTAGTTTACATGGAGTCTGTATTGTATGGCTTATACTAAAGTATTTTTAAAAGATATTTTGTGTTTTATTATCTAAACATAGGGTAACTTTCTTTTTTGCCAAATTGTGTTCAAAAATTATTATCGTGACTGAAATTTCATTTTGATGCATGTACTTCTCTGGTTTTTACTGTTAAAACGAATGATATTGTCTTTTATTGTTAATATAAATGGAATCAAATCAACTGGAACTTGAACTTTAATTTGTTCAACAAAGTTTGAAGTAGAAGCAAAGAGCAAATTTCATTATAGACTATTTATTTCGTTATTCGGCAATAATGATGCCACTTCCACAATAATTGATACAGCCTTCAATGCATGCCCGTAACCTCCAGTAAAACGAGAATAATAGATATTCAATATCGGAATGTCGATACCATTATCGAAATTATTGTACAGTGACATTTAAAAAAAAAAACGTAAATAAACGTGAGGTTTATATTGTGAAAACTGGAGCTCGTATGACCCTTAAATTTTGAACACCGTATTTGCATCTTTTTTCCTCTGCACTGTTAAAAATTCCGGGTCAGACTGACTAGGAAAAGAGTCCGTTGGGGGCACACTCGTAAAAGGGTCAATTTTAACCAAATTCCGGGTCAAGGTTGACCAAAATATGAGTCAACTGACTTGGATTTTGGTCAAACTTGAACCGGAATGTGGTTAAACCTGACCCTTTTCCGAGTGTGCTCCCAACGGATCCTTTCTCCGAGTCAGACTGACCCGGATTTTTTAAGAGTGTGGATCAAATCTGAACCAAAGCGGTAACTTCTACAAATCAACAACTGTACCTTCAACTCGAAAAGTATTATTTTTTTCTGCTAGTCATATAAAACTGTCGATCACATGTTACACAAATTAAAACTTAAAACGCAATGATCGAGCTAAAACATTTGTTTCCCTTTTTCAGTCGCTCTCCTCCTGTGTCGCACGTAAAGATAATTATGACATGTACCAATTCAACCAAAGAACCATAATCTTACTCCTTTCTTTAAGGCAGGGAATCTCATTTGCAACCCTCCCCGCAACACAAGGAAACATCGATAATGCCCTTACACTCTAAAAATTCCGGGTCAGTGTGACTCGGAGAAAGGATCCGTTGGGGCACACCCGGAAAAGGGTCAAGTTTAACCACATTCCGGGTCAAGTTTGACCAAAATCCAAGTCAGGTTGACTCATAATTTGGTCAACCTTGACCCGGAATTTGGTTAAAATTGACCCTTTTCCGGGTGTGCCCCCAACGGATTCTTCTCCGAGTCAGTCTGACCCGGGATTTTTAAGAGTGTAGGCTAATTGATGACGGACATGTCTGTTATATCTGCGGATCAGTAATTACGGCCTAGAATCAGGCAAAAACTGGCCGTTTAATGTTCGTTCTATGCTGGGATTTTTTTTTTCTACGTGACATATCAATTTCTAAGCGATCTTTTACTTTCTTAATGGTCTAGAGTTTTGCAACACAATGGTAAACTGGAACTAAAACCGTCGTTTTGGCACATTTTTTGCCATTGTAACAAATCTGCGAGCTGTATATACTATTGAAACGAGATTTATGATAATCAGATGTTTCTCTTTAAGGTAAGATCAAAATATGTGACCGGAGTTAATGTTATGACACGGGGAAGTGATTCAAAAGACTTCCTTTTTGGTTGAAAAATCTCGTGAAAGATCCCCGTTTTTCCCAATTTTTCTGACTTTGCCGCTTCGTAATATGAAAGTGCGCCATCTATTAATATATTGAAGATGGGTATGTGTAGCGGGAAGTCTGAGGATTCTAAAAATGTAAAAATCAAATTTTATTGGCTAGTAGAAGGCCCGTGGAATTGGCAAAAACCAATCACAGACATCATTTTCTCTCAGTATGCTGACTTTCCCAGCTGGCTAGAAATCAACGCAGTCTTTATTATTATGCGTTCGAGTGTGAATGTGAGCAATACACTGCTCCTACACAAGCACGGTGTGAGAGCAGTAGTGCATGACCTGTGCGTAAAACGTCGCATTTCTCTGCCCAAAAGAGGAGCGTTTTTTGTGCTAAACAAATTGATATGCAGGTCAAATCAAAGACTAACGTTCACTATAATTCCCCTGAAAGTGAGTTTATAGCTCCTATACTTTCCTGAAGGTTCTTAGATGGTATTGTGTACCAGTGAATTTACACAATTTAAATTTTTAGGCGTGCAAAGCAGTTTGACGTTTAACCTCACATAAATGTCCTTTATTCAAAAGAGCAAAAGAAGCTATCTTCCACTTTCCTTAGAATATTACGTGTCTCGTGGGGTTTTTTCTGTCTTGACAATACAAATTATTTTGTGGCCAGCAGATGAAAGACAGATTTTTTGTTAAAGAGATAAAATCCATCATGGAGAATTATCATTTATAAATTATTTTAAAATTGTACTTCATCTACAAATTATGCACAATAAAACAAAAATCAATTATTATTGTACTTACGGTGATCGATGAGAGACACCCTGTCGCCGGAGTGCGTATAAAACGAGTATTTAGGTCTGCAAACAAGAAGGTATAAACCGAAAGTACGATTTCCTGTTATATATTTCCTGAAATATCTTGTCACTTTTTTTAATCGGCGCCAAATAAAATATTGCTCAACTTGAAAAAAAAAAGCAATATGAAATATGTAAGTCTATTCAACAAAGAGATCTTGCTATATTTTTTGTGCTTGAAACGTCGAGGAGATAAAACACTCGTCAACATGGTCAATCCTAGAAAACCAAAAGTAACCAGAAAATGGAAATTAGACATCAGGCAGGATTCGAACTAGCCGGCTAATCATAACAATTCACTCTTTGTAATAGTCTATGATGCTTAACCCTCCTGCAGTAAAGCAACATTCTCCAATTAAACGGCGAGTGTTTACAATTTCATTTAAAGCCCAAGAATAGTTTTGGCGGATCAGACAACTTTTTCGTTAATCTTTCATAAAGTATTCTATTTTCACTCCAGACATCAGAAAACAACCTTAACAACATCGGCAACCGTCCCTTCCCCAAAGAAATATATATATATATATATAATAATGAAGTTGGAGATATTTCTTACAAGGTTGCACAATCCTTCAAAAGCAGAGTACATAAGCACCTTAAATCACTCATTTAACTACTTTGTTACAACCCTTCACTCTAGCTATCCTAAGCTGTTGTGTGTCACAGATTGGCCCATGTAGTTTCTCTGCTATAGTGCTCTCCAGCCTATACCAGAAACTGACTCTACTGTCACTCTCCGCGGGGTATTGTTCACTTTAGGACTGTATATACAAGAAATAGGCCTTATGATTATAAAATAATAATAAATGAATAAATAAATAAATAAATGAATACATAAATAAATAAATAGGTAAATAAATAAATAAATAAATGAAATAAATGTTTAGAATGGGAGATACTTCACATTCTGTAGAATATGACGACAGTTTCTTGTGAACTTAATAGTTCCAAAAATTTTTGTTAATTATTATGATTATTTTCAGCATCATTGATCGGAGACCCTTGTTTTACCCCGCGAATATCTTTTCTCAGAAGAAAAATCCATTATGTATCCTTGACAGACGCTTTGTCGCACTTTGTACACAATCTAACCTTCTTCAATTTTTACTTTTATATTAAAGACACATTGTGGAAGCATCAATTGAAAATATTGTCAAACTGTTCTATCTGACATATCTGACAGTGTTTGGATGGACAAATAAACACCCTAGAACACAAAACTTCAGACAGTTATGCTGTCACTTTTAAAATTATGTATAGATCAAAATCGGCACATGAATTACTCTCAGCTGATGAACTTTTGCCACACAGCAGTCTATGGAGGAAAACATTAATTGTCGCTCAATGATTTTTCACTTTTTTAAGCACATAATTATCGTTTTGAACTGCAATTTTTCAGGACTTCAGTTTTAGACCTTATCAAAGACACTAATAGCATGGGGAATCATGTAGCTCAGATTTTTTTAATTGGAAACATAGCTATACGATGCCTTAAAGGCAGGGCATCTCTTTTGCATGCCTACAAATTAACATTGTGTAAATACAATGGCATTAAGAAGAAAATGCCATCTGGGTACCTTTAGCAAAATAAAGGAGCTAAAAACTCAGTTTTAGTAGAATTATAGTGACCGTTAGACTCTGATTTGAATTTTTATCTCGCGAGGCAAAAATTCCTACCATATAGAACGTACACCAAACACACCAAACGGCTATTGTTTTTCTTTCGCATTTTTCAAATTCTAGGTAATTACCGACCCCCAGATTTCACAGACATGCCCTTCATCAATAGCCTAAGGGCATGGGTTATCTTTTCCTGGTCTGCGGGGTTGTTTGCAAATGAGATCCACTGCCTTTAATTCATTCTATTTAAATAATGTTGTATTTTATAACATACCTGCGTTTATAGACGACGTGGGCGTCGCTCGAGTCCAGGGTGACTAGCAAGGCCAGAGACAAGGAGAGGATTATTGCACGAACCATTTTGATTCAGCTCCGGTAGGCGTTTCGACCACGCCTGGAAGAGGAGTGAAGTCGGCTCAACTTTATCGAAAGTCGGATCTCAGATAACTGGAGTCTCTATTGTGTTTTCTTTTCTAGATGTAAGATGAAACAAGCCGACTCTCGAACAAGAACAGGAGAGCGACGTGTCGACACCACAAAAGATTGTGGTGGCATGTGAAATTACCGACGGTAGAACGGCTCTTAAATAAATTCAGCCAAGTTTGTTCATGATCAGAAAAATGACACAAAGATAAACAAAAGGAGACGAATGAGTGATGTAGGTTGGACGCGTGATCAAATGACGTCAGCAGTACATGGCATGTAAGTACGAATCACGACCATTCTTACTAATCACGTGATATGATAATGAGGTACCATATATCTTCACGCCCCTTCGTGTTCTGCTCTTCAAAATTGTAATAAGCTCCTTTAACCTTTAACCTGTTAATGACTAGAAACGAGATATCTCGCAGCCAGGTCTATGGAAAATGCATGTTAAAGCAAAATTAAACCGTATTCAACGGGTTTAAAGCTAACATTGTACGAAATAATTCGGGCAATCGAGCTCCTGAAACCTCTAAAACATCACAATCATATTTCATTAAATTTGTAGACCTACAGTATTTCAGTATGCAAATTTAATTCCAGATGTACAATATCTTAAAATTATTTGTGCCTCTAGTTGTTTTAATGATTTTTCGTGCGTTTACACTTGTGTCTGCGAAGATAGTTTTGTTATGATTAAATTTATTTCAGCAGGCGCTCTATATCAGAAAATGGCAAAGTAAAAATTGGTTTTAAAAAAATTCTAATATGGCAAGCCACATGCGATAGACTACAAACTTGAATAACCACCGCCATCTTATCTTTTCGGTCCTTCCGTTCATACAAACATTTTGTCTCCTTATGTTCTGAATGTGCTCACCCTAATCTAAAGAAGTTTTAATAAGATCCACCGGTGGAAATTCTACAATACCAAATCCAAACAAACTCTTCGTCACACAGGTCCAGCTATTTGGAATGCAATAAATCCCCACAATTTTGATACGCAAAATAATAATTCATTCAAAAAACAATATAAAAACACCTCTATTGTCGTACTAAAACCACATAATCAACTAGTCATTTTTGGGGTTGAATTTATGTCTTTGTTTCATAATATACTTCCAATGATTTTGAAATGTAAATTGTTTTCACTAAAATGGAATATGAAATGTTTTCCGTACGATAATTTTGCAATAGTTTATGTCTTTATGATATCCACGTACCTACAGGCCTTATTTGACTTCTTTCTGTCCAAACCATTTTCTATCTATAAGTCAATCGGTAACAACGTTTTTGACTGTGTTTGACGACATTAAACATTAGACATAACTATTTCAAAACCGTTCTCTGCGTCTAATATTGAAAGTGTGCCGCTTTTCAGAGTGTGCAAGGAAAGTCTCTTATGAACTCCAAAGAATAACCTAATAAGAATAGAGGTTAACAGGTGAAGTTCACAATTTAAAAAAAGAAATGTGAATAAAATTATTCAAGAAGTAAAACAAATGATACAAAACGAAAAACACCCTCTTTCTATAAACTACGTTATTAAGGATTGTGGTAAACGACTTACGATCGATGAACTTCAAAACACACTGGTTTAATTCATTCGTTCCAATCTCGATTCGCATTTATAATCACATAAGAATGTAATTTGACTTCCCTTCTCTCTTTTGCATATGTATTTCATGTATTTCAATTCAGTTCATTTTTTCCAATAGCGCTTGAAAAACAATCACAAACTGCGTGTTTATTTTATATTATCATAATGTCACGGAGCTAATTCTCACTCTTGAAGGAGTGTGATTTGGGACCACTCCTTTTGCAGCTAAATTTCGGAGCTAAGATTTTAAGAGAATGGAAAAAATCCGTCGTTTTGGATCTAAATTGGGTCTTTTTTCCACTCTCTCTATATTTTAGCTCCGAAATTTAGCTCCAAAAGGAGCAGTCCCTAATCACACTCCTAAAGAATTTGTATAATGTTACCTTTTTTTATGAAGTACGCTTTGTTGTACTCATGCAATGTACAAAATCTGCAATTCGGCGAAAGCCGCGAAAGATTTTTTGTTTTAATAAACCTTTCAATAAATAAATAAATAAATAAATAAATAAAAGGAGTGGGAGTTATCTCCGTGACATTTAGAGAGTAGGTTTTTTGTCCATGAAAATGTTATCATGTCAAACTTGAGCAGAGCGAGTTTTCTTATGTACAATACAATTCAATATAATCTATATCTAAATATTCGTATAATAGGGTGGAATTATTTCAATCCCAATCCTCCAATCCACACCAGTGCGACCAACCGTCCCCTCCAGGTTTTGGTTTGATCTGAATCACTTTCGTGGAATTAACCGGCGTAATGGTCTAGTGGTTAGAGCGTTCTCCTCGCGTCCGAAAGTTCGCGGGCTCGAGCCCCAGCGGGTCACACCAAAGACTTTGTCTTTTTTAATGGTACCTTCTGCTTTCTAGCCAGGCGCTTGGCATTTTAGAACAGAGAAGGGAAATGATAAGATTTATGTTATGCAGGGCCCGCTGGTAGAGCAGTGTATTTTAATAAACTGACTACCCTGGGTAAATAAGAAGTTATTGTTATTATTTATTATTTAATGCTGAATTTCTAATCAACAATGAATTTCCCCCACCTTTCAACATAAGATCCCTCTGTTTTCCAATAAATTCTACCATATACATATAGTTAAGACTTTATACTTTTCTGGATTGCTTAGTTGGTATATCCCAAAGACACTGTTAAACGCTGACTGGAATATCAACCTTGAAAATTGTGTATGTTAAGTAGTATTTTCATATTAAGTTTGATTGTTTTGGGTCCATTTCAAAGCTTTTTAAACGTATCCTTGCATTACGTCTTATGAACTATTGAAGTTGTCAAAATCATCGGGGGATCGATATATTTCATCCCATTAATTTTCATTGGGCGTGACTAGCTGCACTCGATGACCCCCCTCCCCACCCCCACCCCCCACCCACCCCCCCCTCGGTCATCCACATCTCTCCAAAATAGTACATTGATTTATGGCTTCAAGGATTAATGGGACTCAGTCATAGAAAAATGCTCTTCAAGGGGATTTCTGTAACAAAAATGGTTAGCGTGTTGTGCTTTCTCTAAAACATGAAAATCGAGAAAAACTGCCATTCGTATACTAGTATTAGAAGCTTATTGTTGTACGACATATTTTCGGGGAAAACATGAAGACGAAAACAGGGTTCATAAGGAAAGAAAGGGGGAATGCTTCCCTTCTAATTTTTTGCTGTTTTTTAAAGGTTGCTTGGTGTCAAAAGTATAATATCCTATCAATCTCTGCCTCTCTTATTTGTGTTGCCACACCCATCAAGCGACAACGTGTAACGTCATTAATTCTTTGATATCGTGACATTTGTTTGAGAGCACTGATCGTGTCTTACGTCGCGAACATGATGTATAGTGTCACTAATTTGGGGTGTCATTAATCAACATGTTTTTACTTTAAAACAAATTAATATTTGAACACTACAAGTGTTGAAACAGCCAACATTAGCCGTCTAGACATCGAGGACCTCGGAAAGTTTGAACATGTATTGCACCATCGAGACGAAATAACCACAAATCAGATCAAAAAGACAATTAGGTTTATAAGTTTTATCTAAAACTTTTTATTATTCCACTATATGAACATACTTTTATTAAGTCATTTGTTTTGTTGCTTAAACTTCCCATTTTTGGTGATTTATTTGTAGTGTTTCGTTTTCGTATTATTTTTACATTTTTTTTTTGTAATTATCAACTGCATGTACGTCTGTCAATTGTAAATATGCTTTTTTATATATCAACGTTGTCGAATTCAAATTTGAAACACACTACATTTTTAAGGACAGTACCAATGCTAAAAAATTATGTTGCATATATAATTTAATGGTGGGATTTGAGAAATTTCATTGTTTTATTTTCTGAGATTCCTTTTAAATGATATCTGAAATCCTGAAATATTAAGATAAAATGGAGTGAAATAGTAATGTCTCACATTTTTCCCTGACAGTGAAGATGTGACAACGAACATGCATCGACAAGAGAATCTTCAGCACGTTACTTTCATACATACACTTTGCGATTTGTAAGTTCATCTTCTGCTTCTAAAGAGAATACACACTACTCGTTGATGATGGAAGATCTTTCATCAAAATTTCACATTTTATTAGTTTCCAGGTGAGAGTAAAATACATTTGACTAATTCACTTCATATGCAATAAAAAGTTGAGGGATTGGCAGTTTGAAAAAACGACTGAGTCAACTCAGTTGCTGCAGTGTGAATTGCATAGTCCCATATATTGATTTCTGTGTTAGTATTTTGTCAGCAGTGGGGATTTGTGTAGCAGATTTGTCAAAAACAAAGTGTTCTTTTAAACTACTCTCTCCGCTACTATGGTGACATTTTTAGGAATACCATCTGTTCACAGAAGCGTTGAAAGCAGCTGAGTATCAAAATTGATCGTTGTTCTGCCAAGTAATCAACCAGTACTGTGTATTCTCTTTAATATGATAATCTTCATAAAACGTCAGGGAGACAAGTATCTTAACACCAAAAACTTTCCCGGAGAAAGATAATTCATAGCAAAATTTGTAAAACACACCCCAGAAAATTTTTGTGTGAATTCGCTGTATATTCCCTTCGGATCTACACAATGATGAAGGGAAGCAAAAGGAAAACTGAATATAGGCCTACGTGGAGAAATGTTTAAAATGTTATCTCGTGGTGTAGTGGGGTTTTCTGTACACCCTCACGTTTGAGATTCTGGGTTCGATTCCACCACGCGCATTTTCGTCTTTCATCAAGGCGATTTATCAGCATTGCTACTCCACTCCTTGGAGTGACAAGGGGACCTGGTGAAAACTGAGGTAACAATAATAATTACAGGGCCCTCAGGGGGAAGAGTGTTTGTCGCTGAAGAGGCTTCCCAGGCCACGGAGCTACGTCAATGCCCAGGGTAAATAATATGCTAGTATCATCATTAAAAACATTCGTCCACCCCGTGATAATCGTTTACTAGCCTATCCCACCGGGTGAAAGACTAGCCCACTCAGACCTTGCAACTCTCTAGAAAATAATGAGTGAATATATTCACGCTTTAAGGAGTGAATTTCAAAAAAGGGGGAACTTAGAGTGAATTTGGAGTGATTTTGGAGTGAAAATGTGTTTATCACTCATTTTGGAGTGACCTCGAGGATCACTCGAAATCTCCGAGTGATCTCAGAGGTCACTTCACTTTCACTCCAAATTCACTCCTCAAAGAGTGAATATATTCAGTCATTATTTTATAGAGAGAAGATTATCTATAAAGCACCATGAGTAAGGTTAGTTGTAAACATTATTCTTTTTTAGTTGCTTGTTCATTTGAGGGACCTTAGTTCGACTAGTTTAATTTTATCTGTGAGCGTTTCTTTCATTTCATCCGTAGAGTTGGGAGCCCTGTATTGCTCGTCAGTTATACCCATTTACCTGAACCATCTTTCGTCAGTTTGTAACACCTCATTCCGCCCTAGAAATCGTCGTGTACCTACGCAAACGCCGTTAGATGTATTAATTATGTATTATACTAGGGGCCTTTGCATTTTAGGCACATTACATCAGTTAACGGCGTCTGCACAGGCACATGACGAAGTAGTCGTGAATAAACAGTAGCTTGTGTACTACACGATGAAGTATTACAAGATAAATGATTATTTAACTAATAGTCGTTTTGCTTCTCAACTACCGGTAGTTGTTTTAACAATCACATTACCAACCCCATGATTCTATTTATTTAGGAATTTTTTTAGTCTTTACTATTTGCATTCGCTTATTCCCTTGAGTCAAGTGTTTACATCGTGCCATGATGTTTATTGACTAAAACATACATCCTGCATGCAACACGCAGTGGACACATGGACAAGTGGAAAGAGTTGCCGTAGATGGGGAGGCGTCATGGCTCAGTGGATAAGGCTTTGGTTTCTCGACGTAGAGGTCCGTGATTCGAATCCGCGCCGGGCCATGGCGGTTGTGTCCTTGGGTAAGGCACTTTATCCCCACTACCTCATCCCTCGGATAGGACGTAAAGCCGGAGGTCCCGTGTTGAGACAGAAACACCTCAGCACGTAAAAGAACCCACGCACTTCATCAAAAAGAGAAGGGTGAAAACCCGGTGTTGTGGTCACTGTGGTCACATATCCATATGCAAAAACTACCCGGGACTGGATGCCTGAGGGTAACAGTGATTAAGTTCGCTTTTCTAGTCCCTGTCATCCGAAATGATGACAAAGCAATAATAATAATAATAATAATAATAATAATGATAATAATAATAATAATAATAATAATAATAATAATAATAATAATAATGATAATAATAATAATAATGATAATAAAAATAATAATGATTAATAATAATAATAATAATAATAATAATAATAATAATGATAATAATAATAATGATAATAATAATAATGATAGTAATAATAATAATAATAATAATAATAATGATAATAATAATAATAATAATGATAATAATAATAATGATAATAATGATAATAATAATAATAGTTGTTGTAGATGTCGCCTTTCGATCGGTAAAAGTCGGAGTCCTTATTGGTTGCACACGCCTAATTACACGAGAAATCCAGTAATGTGCATTCGACTCAACCCGAATAATAAGAAAATAATGTTAATTTAAATGATGGGCTGCCAAGAATGGGTCGATTTGATTAAGTATTAAATGATATTTTCTGATCGGGGTTGACTGGATCTTCATGGTGTTACAATGAAAGAAATGAATGGATTGCATAGAAACTATTATGACGGGCCCATGAATATGGCATTGAATTCAAGTACAGAGTCGCAAATCACCGTAAGAATGCTAGGAATCTGTTTATCTCGTGGATATAATTCAAGTGAGGAATAATTGTGTATCACAAAAAGTTAGTTCCAATCTAACTTACGTAGTTAACTTCTTATTTTTTATGAATTCTCAAAGTTGATGTTTTCAACATTATTCCCTATGGAGCTTCCTTTAGCTATGTGCAGTTGCGAGTGCACCACTGTCACATTTGTTGAATAAACGCTGTTATTGTAATCAGTGGCCTTTGCTATATAAGAGAAACAACGGACCGACCGACAGACAGACAGAAAGACAGAGAAACAGACAGAGGCACGTGGGAGGGACGATACTGTGAAGTATGAAAATAGCTTTGATGTCAACGTGATGTAGTAATAACAAATATACCGTGATTTTACTGAGATTTTACTGCGGAACACATATTCTCCTTTTTTCCAAAATCATCATGTATTTACATTTTCACATGTTAAGTATGTAAGACATTAGTTCCTTGCAATATCATCGAATAAAAAGATACACTTCTTCTTATGTCATTTTGTCACATGTTGTGAACACCGAAACGCTTGCGCTTCTCTCTATATAGAGTGAACCTTGGTCATTGTAATACATCTGTTATATTACATAAACATTTTAAGGAACCTGGACGGGATTCGCAGTTTGGAAGTAAACATAAAATAGTATTTTCTCACCAATAAGGAGTGTTATAGGATTAATATTGCATTTGTTGAATAAACGCTGTTATTGTAATCAGTGGCCTTTGCTATACAGGAGAAACATCGGACCGACCGACAGACAGACAGAAAGACAGAGAAACAGACAGAGGCACGTGGGAGGGACGATACTGTGAAGTATGAAAATAGCTTTGATGTCAACGTGATGTAGTAATAACAAATATACCGAGATTTTACTGAAAGATGTTGAACTGCGGAACACATATTCTCCTTTTTTTCCAAAATCATCATGTATTTACATTTTCACATGTTAAGTATGTAAGACATTAGTTTCTTGCAATATCATCAAATAAAAAGATACGCTTCTTCTTATGTCATTTTGTCACATGTTGTGAACACCGAAACGCTTGCGCTTCTCTCAACGTAGAGTGAAACATGGTCCTTAAATCGGGTTTAGTTTTCCATCTGTGATATAACGCATAAGGGTATTCTCTCATCAGTAAGGGTGTTGTAGGATTAATATTGCAAATTTCGCAATCGTAGACGTGTCAAACAAACTGTTTCTTCTTCCTCTTCCTCCTCCTCCTCCTCCTCTTCTTCTTCTTCTTCTTCTTCTTCTTCTTCTTCTTCTTCTCCTTCTTTTACTTCTCTTCTTCTATCGCTTAAAATGGTAACAAACATGAACAATGATAGGACAATTTCCTTTTAAGTATTTGAAGTTCATCTTTAATGCTAAGTATTATTACAGCTGTCCCAAAAAGTCCCTCTGATAGACTGCTAAATTAAATCCAAGATAAAGTATCATTCTGTATTTAGTGTTCAGATTTAGAAAACCCATTTTATTTTTAACTTTTGTAAAAAAAAAAAAATCATTGGCAGCAGTGCTTTTCAGCCCAATCCAAGTTTATAGTGTAGTGCTACATCAATGCATCAACCTGAATGTAAATCAGGTGGAAGGACGTGCATGCAGGAGAACATAAAGGTTTACAAGCTGGACATGGAAAGACAAACCATGGGTGGAACACACTCTGTGAAAGCAAACACGACCAGTGGAAGAGAACTTTGATTAGTTTTCATTTTAAAAAGTGAATGAACAGTCGTTGAGATAATTTAAGTGAAGCATGGAATAAGGTAAAATATGTCTGTGATGTGCCTTTCTTTTTACCAAACTTGGGCTGGAAAGCACTGCTGTAACATAAGAACCTGTGTATTCAAAACCAATGAAGCGAGACCTTTGAAATTTTCGCAGGAAATACAAAATGAAGTGGGCTTCTTAGATATGTAAACTTAATTGAATATAAGACTTGATTTTAGTCATTATTTTGTGATCTATGAGAGGGACATTTTTTCTGGGACACGCTGTGCATGGAATGCAGGCACTTCTTAAAGATTGATTTCAGGATTTGCAAGTCCATCACTTCCCTTCATTATCAATACCAAACGGTAGTTTAATACTTACAAGTGGTGTGTTGAAAGTTTGAGATCCATACGTCACGAATTTGTTGTTTTATGAGAAAAACTAATAACAATATGCTACCAGAATATTGTTCTTTCCGCGAGTTTAAATTTTGTTCAAATTGCGGATCACGGTTCGCATGACCAGCGGAGCAAACTGATTGGTTAAACGGCTAAACTCCGCGCGACCTTCGGCTAACGGCTGATCAGACAAGTTTGGAAATAACGGAACGGCCCATGCACGTTAACGTCACTGTGTAAATTTTGAAGTTTAAATGTCCAGATCTTCACCAAAACTACGTATTCTACCCAAACATGCCAAAGGTTCTATGACAGGTGTTTATTTATTGTAAACGATTTGAGCTGATTTCATTCATTTTACCATTTTCTGGCGTGCAAATCCCGTACTCTGTCTTTAACCTTCTATTCGAGAAATCGTGAAATAGTTTTATCTGTGTAAGTCCGTACAACAATCAAATTCTTTCTTTTACGTAAAGGGAAATAGCAGGATTGGGAAGAAGTCTTTACTTTAGAATTAAGTACACTGTTCACGTCTGTCTTCTGTCTACATTTCATGGTCGAATGTCCATTACTTTTCAAACAATCACCATGAGTACGCGTTGTGACTGGCGAATTTGTTGTGTAGCTTTATGGGATCACTTCAACTAAACTTCGTCTTGCATGAACACTCTGTATTCAAACCTAGAGGTACAAGGCATTAGGAATAGGGTTCACTTAAAACGTTACCCCGTTAAATGTCATTTAGTGTTAACAAATAACGTTTGCAGAACATTCCACTTATATCAGTGATGATATAGTTTAGTACTTTGCTTCGAATTGGTTGTACTTTGTGTGTTTTCAACACAATTTATACAATGTATATCAACAACGTGGGTGGGTTGGGGTGATACACTTGTTATATCCTGTCTCAAGAAAAAAGAATGCCAGCAGTGGTACTTCAAATCCAAGTTAAATGTCTTGTTTGCTGGGTTTTGTGTAAACTATTTGAGGTTATGTACAATCAACATACAATGTAATGTGTCCGACCCACTCTGTGAATATCACCCACACTTTAAGATTATTTCATTTTTGTAAAATTAATTTCGCAACACGATAATTATGACAACTTAACCCCCATAGGTAATGTACGACATTACAATGGTAATGACGTGTTAAAATAATGGCATTAGGGCTACTTGATGAACACTTTTGTCCCATGCCTAAATTGGATCTTCAATTGTTCATTTTTTTTTGCAAGTTTTCAATTGTTCAAGTTTGCAAGCGTGTCACCAATTTCAGACAGGTGACGGGTGGCAATCAGATCTCCATGGCGTGGGTGAGTAGTACCCGTTTGGGGGGATACTGTGGGGGTGTACCCCCTCAGAGGGTGGGAACTTTTTCTTTAAAATAAAGTGCATCAAAAATCGCATTGCAGAATATATTATTAGAATAAGTTTCTACTATGTTATGCGGCTATATTATACGTGTGCATGTACGTATATAAAGATAAACCATCAACAGTGATCAAAGATGAGGAATTTCACATTTATGGTATCCTACAACGTACGGGCCCCCCCCCCCCCGGTCGTTATTTGGTAAAGCGAGACGAAGGAAATCTAAGATGTGGGGTACACAGAACAATATGATTGAACAAGGTGTGTGGGGGTAGGGCTGGGTGTGCGTGGACTTTATCGAATATCTGTCTAGACGAATGTTTAATAATATTATAAGATAAAGTAATTTAAATTATTGTGTCCGTTTGGACCACTAACAAAAATAGGTGTAACTTTGCACCTTTAAAGGGGCAGACCAATGTCACACCTGAAGCACCTTTACGTGTGCAACTTTGCACCTTTGAGGTCTGAAAGGTGCAAAGTTGCACACATAAAGGTGCTCCCAGTGTGACATTGCTAAAGGTGCAAAGTTGAACTTATTTTTGTTAGTGTGCATTTTTTTAATCAATTGTGCGACAGTAGATGTCTTTTCCCGGTCGTTTCTATTTTTGTTCATTTTCGTCTTTTGCTTGATTTTTCCCTTCTGTATGCTCGATCCTTTACATCACTTCAACTAAACTTCGACGTCCACGACCATTCTGCATTGAAACCTATCACGGGCATGTACATGGCGTTAGGGATATGGTTCACATAAAACTTCACCCTGTTAAATGTCAATTAGTATTAACAAATAATGTTTATACAACATTCCACTTACATCAGTGATGTTATAGTGTAGTACTTTGCTGCTATTTGGTTGTACTCTGTGTGTTTTTCAACACAGTTTATACAATGTACATCAACAGAGTGTGTGGGTTGGGGTTATACACTTTGTTCTTTCCTGTCTTAAGAAAAAAGAATGCCGGCAGTGGTGCTTGACATTCAAGTTGAATATCTTGTTTGCCGAGTTTTGTTTAAACTATTTGAGGATATGTGCAATCAACATTCTGTATAATGGGTCTTACCGACTCTATGAATATCACCTCTTTTCATTTTCACTGTTCAATCAAAATATCCCGAAAATTACTGTATTTTAGAATTAATTTCACAACACGTTAATTATAACCCTTTAACCCCCATAGTTCATGCACTGTTATGAAGTACAGTGTATTACAATAATGTGATTATGGCTGCCAAGTGACATAAATGCTAATTCATAAACGCTTTCGTCACATGTCTAAATTGGAACTTCAGAAGTTCAGATAAATTTTAAACGAGAAAGTTACACAATGCGTACCACATGTCTC
>JZLH01S0078907.1:0-12224 GCA_001188425.1 Eucidaris tribuloides | reverse complement strand
GTTAGGTTAAGAAACAAAAGACAAATATTTTGGTAGAGTCACAGGGGTCTAAGGTCAAGGTCAAAGGTCAATGAACTTTTTCCCTAAATGTCATTTTCTGCCTGTAAGTTCAGGAAGGAGTGCTCACTGTTGTTGTAATTTGGCAGTTAGGTTCAAGACCAAAAGACAAATATTTTGGTAGAGTCACAGGGTTCAACGGTCAATGAACTTTGTCTCAAAATGTCATTTTCTGCCTATAACTTCAGTTAGGAGTACTCACTGGTGTTGATGTAATTTGGTGGTTAGGTTCAAAACTAAAAGACTAATAGTTTGGTAGAGTCCCAGGGGTCAAAGGTCAGGGTCAAGGGTCAAAGGTCAATCATCTTTGTCCCAAGATGTCATTTCCTGCCTATAATTTCAGATAGGAGTGCTCACTTTTGATAAATTTAGTGGTAAGGTTCAAAACCAAAAGACAAATATTTTGGTAGACTCACAGGGTCACAGGGTCAAAGGCCAGGGTCAAGGGTAAAAGGTCAATGAACTTAATTTCAAACCTATAACTTCAGTTAGGAGTGCTAACTGTTGATATAATTAGGTTGTTAGCTGCTAATGTACATAGTGGGTGGAGGCATACCCATCTACTGCGTGCAGTTGAACTTCTCTAGTAATTGAAATTAGTTTTGTTTTGTATATAGTTGAAATATAGTGAAAATTTAACTGATACACTTTCCATAAACATTCAGTAGATTACAGCTGTTTTGTACTCTTTTGGCAGATCATGTATAACTTATGCATACTAATTTCTCTTTGGGATGAAATGAACAGTTTTGTTATTTTGTTTGTTGTCCGAAATCACTTTCACACATCCCCATTCCTCCCACGCACTTACATAATTTTTTTTGTGGTGTTGGTAGTCTAGATAGATGCAATATTTATAATTCATTTATGTACATCTTTCTTTCAAAAATGAATTTGCTTCGTAAAAACAAATTGTACATCCTGTTAAATCCAAGGTATAGTTTTGTTAAATGATAAAATATGAAATTCTTTGCAATTATGTTCTTTCAGATACATCTATATGATTTATCAATGCCCTGAAAATTGCTTGCTCTGGAATTCTCCCATTTTTGAGAAATTATTAAAAATATAAAATGTTGGGGGTGGGGGGGGGGGGAGGGGACATTTCCCATCGGTAATGTACATATTTCTCCTGTAATTTAACCTCATAATTTGTCACTATAAATAATTTTAAGTAGGTTTAATGTTGTTTTCTGATGTCTGGGGTGACAATAGAATACTTTGTGAAAACTTGACAGAAATTTTTCTCGTCGACCAAAACTATACCTGTAATGTATAGATTTATAATAGGATATTTAATGTAGTTATACGTTGTCCATTGTAAAGTTGAAAATGATATCGGCAGATATGGATACTAAAATTATGAAATTATATATATTTTAAGGTGGAAGAATTAAGTAACCAGATTTTTTTTTGTTTAGAGATGTGTAAATAATTATATTGTTTTTGCCCTTAGTGGTATTAAAATTTCAAACTATAATACCATATTAAATATGTCTCATGTGTACATATGCCATAATTGAACATTTGTACAAATAGGAATAAACTATCAGTATGTAAATGATTATTATATATTTTGGTGTTTTATGTGATATTGTAATTTCATCTTGTGAGTGCATGCTTTAAAGATTGTGTCCATGATTTGCAAACCCTAAAATGAGCTTAAAGGTTAGTGACATGATTGGGAACAAGTGAAAATGCCTCAAGAACCAAATGAGTTGAAATATATACCAACTGTACACCAGCTGGAGTAGATCACCCAGCTGGAAGGATTTGTCTCCAATTTGTTTACTTAGGGAAAATCAAGCATGAAAATAGTATTTTAATTTTCTCGTGCCCCGATAATTCCATAAAACACTACACAATCCATAAAACACTACACAATAGATTTGTCTGTCACAGGACTTACAGATGGAAGTTACTTTAGAACGAGTCAACTTTGGACTACCAAATTTTCACAGTAGAATCCTTGCACAATTTACTGGATTCTAGAAGAGTTTCAGCCCAAGTTGAGGACCACCCCCAATCATGTCATTTACCTCTAAATTCTTAAAATGAAATTCTTATGTACAATATGATTATTCACATAAAAGCCTTTGGGTCAAAAAGTCAGGGTTTGTGGAACTACTACTACTGCTACTACTACTACTTCTACTACTACTACTACTACTACTACTACTACTACTACTACTACTACTACTACTACTACTACTATTACTAATACTACTATTACTACTACTACTACTACTACTGCTACTACTTCTACTTCTACTACTACTACTACTACTACTACTACTACTACTACTACTACTACTACTACTATACTACTACAACTACTACTACTACTATTGTTACTAGAAGCCACAACAAGAGCAATAATGATAATAAATCAACAGTGACTAATGTGATGATCATGGTGCTGATTGTGATGATGGAGTGGTGGTGATGGTGGTGGTGGTGGTGGTGGTGATGGTGATAATGGTGGTAGTGGTGTTGATGTTGATGGTGGTGGTTGTGATGGTGGTGATGGAGCTGGTGATGGTAGAATTACTGAGGAATTATGTAAATCAAGACAAAATCAAAAATGGCTGCTTCAATTTGAAATTACATCGATTCACGAAAGCATCGTAAGACCGATGTGATTCATTACATGATAATTGCATCGTTTTAACAATAGCCTGGCCTGCTCCTTACGAAGGTCAACACCCTGTGAAAGCCGAGTTTATAATGCCTCTACCATGTAATTATCGCCGCGATTGGACATCACGTTCGGTATGAATGATTTTATTGCAAAGCCACAACCAGCCATTGAAAATGCGATTAGTCTATAAATACATACACACATTTTAAGTGTTTGCATCAATTAATGCATAACGTGCATCTTTTGAAGACAGTCCATTTTTAAAATAATGCTGCGCCTTCTGTACGCGTACTCAAAAGTTAGAAGTCATTCGAATGCTTTGTTGTTATTTCTGAAAATATCCACAATACATTTGTCATGAAAGCTATATATACGCAAATCAAAATTATTGTCTAAAAATGAGACTACAACCAATATCGATCTGGACTACTCATTTGCATAATATATTCATTTCAACGTTTGATTGACAGCATACCGCGTACGTGCATGCACGCACACATAATACACAACGCTCAGTTCAAGGATTATGATTTTTGCCCAATCGCCCAATCGGATGTTGTAGACCCAAATACAGTAGTAAATTTCTTATAAAGTGATTGAAATTTGGGAACAGTTTGACAGTGTTGAGCAAACCTAATAACTTCTGTAGCACTAGTATTGTATGTATTGGTCCTATTCGTTTAATAATCATTATATCGAACAAGATTTGTCCATACCCCAGTTCACATTCTCATGAATTAAAAATAGTCGGTCGTGAAATACACTACAGCCCCCCACCCTCCTGCCAAAAAAGGGGAGAAAATTATTTAAAAACATAATTTATAGCAACTGATGGTCTGTAAAACTTGGGTACACAATGCTTTTATTATTGGGGAAAAAAGAAAAGTAAAGAAAAGTTGAATAATAGATTACAGATGACAAGCCTTATTTCCCTACTTGATTAAGTTGATTAACTTGTCAAAAGATAAGCAATGTCAATTAGATTTTGCTCATTACTGACCTATCTCTAAAGCCTGGGGTATTACGTAACCAAACCTTTTGTATCAAATTCCATCGAACGTAATGCATATATATATATATATTTTTTTTTTACTTCCGCGACAAACCAATTCTATCTTCAACGATTCCATTATTTGTGATTTAAGTTTATTGTTGGGTGAATTGGTCAATGTAGTAGGTATATCAGTGCGAAACGTAATTTACGTGAAAGACATCAATTTAATTGGATTAAGCGAGGATGCGTGACACAGAATATAACGGTACTTGTTTCCGAAACGAAGACGAGATGAGGGATTAACTCAAATAGTTTCAACAAACCATGAGCACTAAACTCGACATGAGTTTGTGACGGCATTCATTTGTAAATCGTTATGTAGAAATCATTCGAAAATTTCTGGCGCACATAGAGAATACTGGGGTATGATTTTGATTGAGACCACTTCACGGATAAGTTACGGTATCTTTGATTTTATTTCCCATTCATTGTGTTTATTAATTTGTAAAGATGGTCCCTGAATCACTGCCCCAGATAACGTAACCCGTCAATGCAAAACCACAACAACATGAGGTATCGTACTGCAGTCCCGTGCGCAAAACGAGCTGGTTGAAGCGATCGTGTTTACAAGCAGCTCTATGCAAATTAACAGTTTCATCATCGGTGGCCAATCGTATCTCGCGATTATCGCCAAGCCTGTTTAGCACACCAATCAGATACGGCGATTGATGCATGCTAATAATTGAATCTGGGCACCAAGGCACGCCTCCAGCTAAGCCACAGATCAAAACAATCATCGCAAGCATGAATTTGTACCTCGTGTGTCCATTGTCTGGCGAAGAAACGACGTAGATTTGGGATTTAATTACATGAAATATTAACCTCTTTTGTGTAAGATGCCATCACTGTTGTGATTCTGAACGAGTCATGCCGTTTTCAAGGGATGAGAAGCAACGACGTGCTGACCAGTTTCGCCAGCAAGTTGAAGAACAGCTGGATGATAACCCTGATGGGGAGGTAAACAACAACGATAACGAACAGCCATGTTGTGTGCCATTCGGTTGTGCAGAAGGCGAGGCTGTACACATCGACGACCCAGATGACTGCCAGAAGGTAGTCTGCAACAATCCTGATTGCACCGAGGGGAAGTTTATGCACAAGACCTGTTTCGACACGTGGGAGGATGAAGTACTGACATATCTTCGTTCGTCGGGCCGGGCAAGAAGTTGGTCAGAGAAGCAGCGACGTCAAAATCTGTGGACAAAGAAGGGTTACGATTTGGCGTGGAAAGCATGTTCGTGTAAATGCAGCAAGGGGCATCTACGCAAGGATCTGGAGTGGATCCCGCCGAAGCTTCCCGAAGGCGCAGCGGCAGAGAACGCCCAGCAGCGCAGGCATCGTCGTCGCAAGAAGTCCAATGAAAAGCCTAGCATCGGTCGCGCCAATTCCATTAGCTCGGGAAGTAATAATGGAAATGGAAACGGAAATGGACATGGTAATGGTCACTCGGGAAGACTGAGGCATGCATCCGCCTCTTCAACTTGCTCAACCGAAAGCAACCACACTCCACCACAGAGCCCAAGCGTACTGTCGTACCAGTCCAGCAACCCAACCCAGCAGCCACGGTTTCCAGTACACTCGACACCAGCTGCATCTTCAACATCCACCGTTCACACCGTGAGCTCGACGAGTACGCCAGCATCATCGTCGACTTCTCAGTCTCACCCGTCAAACGCCAACGCAACTCATACCCACAGTCATACGCCCCACAACGTCGACAACTGGAAACGTCAGTACACAAATGGAAATAAAAATCTAAACCATCCGCACCATTTCACTCCGCCTGTACCACCACCACAACAGCAACAGCAGCAACATGACTTCTACCACCCACCCACAAATATACACAACCTGCACTCCAAGCAACATCCACCGAACAAAACATCACAGTACCAGCATGGTAATCCGGACTTTGGGGGAAGACATGGCAACAAGGGCAACAACCACGGCATTCAAGCCTACAATGCCAATTTCTTTGGGGATGCATACTGGAATGGAGGCAACGATTCCATGGCACAAGGCGGATTTACCGGCAGCGGCACTCGTGGATTCCTACCGAGAATGGATCTATCTGCGTTTTACCAGGTGTTGCCCGCTCACAAGCTCAACTCGTACCACATCAAGATGGAGGAAGACAGCCAGCCGGAATCCGAGGAGATACGATCGTTTATATTTGCGACCCTGAATGCGCACAGCACTCGCGTCATTCCATGCTCGGTGTGCTCCAGGAAGTTGCCAGTGTTCGATCGCTATCCGCTCATCGACGGCACGTTCTACCTCACGCCTCAACGACAAGGTGATGGTAGTATAGGTCTACAGGTGGGCGGGCCCGGCCGTGGGTCCGCATCCCAGTTCCTGAATGCGGTATGCATGCAGTGCCTAGAGGGCGTACAACGTATAGTGTGCCGTATATGTAAATCGCGCTGGGATGGTAGCCATCACCAGCTGGGAACTCTGTACTCCTACGACATCTTCGCAGCTTCTCCGTGCTGCCCCGGTAGAGCAGGTTGCAAGCGTTGCGGCAAACCGGTTCTGGATCCGACCCGAGGCACGCACTTTTTCAGCGAGTACTCGCGGAGTATACAATGTCCCCATTGCGGTGTCCCAGACTTTCATTTCGTTAAGCCTTTGAGCAGCTATGAAGTGCACTCCAGCTCTATACAACAGATCAACGTGTGTTGATATGTTTTGTTAAGACCGATCTGAACTCCCCTCCGAGCCTGATACGGTGATTGATTTGATTTTTGACCATTTTTTTTCCATAAAATTTTGGTACCAAATTTTGGTGTTTGTAACTCGTAAATGTACATAATTATTTTATCTCATCATATGTTTGATGAACTTTGATCTAAAAACTGTATTTGATGATGAAACCAACAGTATTTTTACTATTTTTCGTAATCTAAATTTCTGTGCAGGTTTTTGATTATTGTATCTTCCAGTAAAACACAGAAACAGCATTTCTGCATTTCTGGTGTTATAGTTTGTGTTGCAGAGTATCTAATCCTTGTACCTTGATACAGAGAACTTGATTATTTATATTGTATCAAAGAAAATCATAATTTTACAGTTAGACTTGTGAGTCTATAAACAAGCAAACTTTGTAAATATACAAAATATGTAGAACATTTATTGTAACCTTTTGAATGCATAATATTACCAAATGGTTTATGTTGAGCAGTTGTGATTAATCTGCAATCTACATATCATTACTGGTGTGACTTTTCATATGATCACATATTGTAAAATTATTATATGTCCACAGGGTAGGAAAAATAACTAAGAGTAGTATTGATATCAGTAAAAGGAAGACTATACTTTTACATCAAAGTGCCATGACCATTTGAGCCGTAAATGACACCAACCAGAATTTGGTGATAATTTATTTTTTCAAACTTATGTGTGATGAAGTGTGTAGGCTTACCCACATGAACTGAAGTTGTGTATTGGCACATTTTATGATTTATTGATGACCGAGTGATTGAAGTTTGACTCAATCTTTACATGAAGTTTCAATGACGTGCTTAAATTCTGTGTATTGAAGCAGATTATTTGTAAACAAAGGACGAAAGGAATTCACAAACATGTAATTGAATTTCTCTTATTGAGCTCAAATTATCAGGAATCTGCACTTTATAAATTATTGGAACATATCAAACTAATGTGGCGCCAACTAAACCAGCTCCTATATTTCAAAGCAAGCATAGCTCAAAACATTCCGCGGAAGATGGTTCAAAGCCAAAGACTAGAGTGGCTGTGTCAGCTTAGAGAAGGATGCAATTGTGACATCATTTAATGTACTGAAATCCACCTAAAAGGTAGTTGTGGCACAGATTCCGCAGAATGAAAATTATACAGGAACACAAAACACTGATGTAGCACAGAGACTTGGGGGAATTAGTGGAAAATACTGCTTTAGTGCTTGGACAAGATCACAATACCTGCTCTAAATATTGGTTCATGGGGAAGGAGAATATAGTGCAAGTTGCAAAGGGGCCATTCTTTGAAAAGTGAAACAAATGGTCACACATGTGACAGAACTTATTTGACCTCTGTATCTCATGTAATTCCAAAGGCCTTGCAGGTACATTGTTTTGAAATGTAAATATATCTTATATATGTCATTAGTGATCAAGTGAAAATATTTAAAGGCAGTGGATCTCATTTGCAAACATCCCCGCAGACCAGGAAAAGATAACACATGCCCTTAGGTTATTGATGAAGGGCATGTCTGTGAAATCTGGGGGTCGGTGATTGCCTAGAATTTGAAAAATGCAAAAGAAAAACAATAGCAGTTTAGTGTACGTTCTGTGGTAAGAATTTTGTCCACGTGAGAAAAAAATTCAAATCTGAGTCTAACGGTAACTATAATTCCACTAAAACTGAGTTTCTAGCTCCTATATTTTGGTAAAGGTTCCCAGATGGCATTTTCTTCTAAATGCCATTGTATTTACACAATGTTATTTTTTAGGAATGCGAAAGAGATCCGCTGCCTTGAATGTTATGTTAATCATACTATTTAGGGTCAGAGAGGTCAAATAAGTTTTGTCACGTGTGTGACAATTTGTTTCACTTTTCAAAGAATGGCCCAAAGATGAGTGCCCTCAAAAATGATAATTTGCACCAGGCAAATATTTTACAAAGAAATAACGCTGTCCATAGTGCTAAACGGCTTTTCGGTGCATTTCAGATTTTTTTTCACAAAAGTTTGCAATACCAATCTATGTTAAATTGTGTGCATACTGCAAGTAGTACACTTTTCATCAGTGTTACAAATTTTACTTGATATTTAACACATTTAGCTATTTAATATTTCAAAATTATACATATTCATACCCTCTAGGATAGATAGTCTCATACATTGAAATCTTGAATATACGATACGTCAACGTTATAAAGTTCATGACTGCTGTAAGATGTTACATCGTACACATGTTAAATTTTTATTTAGAACAGCTAATGCTCCTGTACATGTATGGACAGTTGAGTGTTCAAAGTGAATTAATATGTTAGAAATAAGTAAATCACAGCAAACACTTGAAATTATACAGTGGAAAAGGTAATTCTACCACAAGAGTTTCAGTTTCAACCTTAAAGCATTGGTCTCAAACGTACAATAGACTAAATATCAAGGAGCTAGTAAAGATGGCTGCAGTTTTGAAGGCTCTGCTTCATACTGAAACCTAAAATGTAGCTTGATTAGCTTCACAGGGTATTTGTTCATGCTTTAAACTACATGTAGGTCCACATCTAGGGTAGAATGGAATAACGCTCCCTTTGTACAATCAGACGGGTATACACTGTAGTGGGCTTGGGGGCGGGGGGGGGGGGGGGGGGACGTTGCAGGGCAGGAAAAACAAATTTTATATTTCGGGGCTACTTTCAAGCCTGAATTCAGTGACTTTAGTATATTATAGGCCCTACATTGAACCCTTACCCTATGAGGAAAATTGAATGCTGTTTTGTGATTTTATGGGGCTATTTTGTCAATTTTGGGGTTAAATCGCCCTCAGCCCTGCTTTGCTGGGGACTAGTTGACACCCTTTTGGTTCCCCTTGGGCTTTGCATACTTCATGACTCTGAAACATTGCTTCAGTCATTGCTTTAGTTGTATTCAATGTTTTCAGGGGGGGGGGGACACTTCTTGTAATAGAATTACACTTGACTCTCGACCTTAGAGTTCTGGAAACATTCTGGAGGCTCATCTCTGTATTTAATTTAAAGAATGCCAATTTAAGGAGATAATGTGAATTTTTTATTAGAATTTTTCTCGAACATAATTTTGAGCTATCTTGAGAGGACAATTACACATTTAAATTGATTCTTGGCATCAACACTCCAATTGGCCCCAGATTTCATCTATGAATCATGGTCATGTGACCACGATAATCATCACATGATCTGCAATATAGGCACATTGCCCTGCAGCGGGGGCCTGGCAAAAAGGGTACATTCAGTAAAATCTTATTATGAAGAATAAACAATTTAACAAAATCTTTCTTGTCCCAAAGTTAACTTTTATAGTTTATATTATTTGCTTTTGATACATAATAACAAAACAATTTTCCTGGGCCCAAGCCAGGAATTATGAGAATCTACTATATTGGGTGTAGGTAGGCTACATTGTATGCATAGATGCCTAGACAGTTCATTACAGATCATTTACATCATTTCTCTGTACACATTTTCTGGTTGTCGTATATCTCTGTGTTTTCCTCCGAGTAATACAGTAGCAATCCCATTCTTTCTACATGTAGTTTGTTAAAGTACAAAACTTCCAGAATTTAACAAATTTTATGCATTCTCATTATACAGTATACATATCTGTTCTGTTTATTTAATTGAATAAAATCAATCTGGAAAAGGATTGTTTGTACTTAAAGAGCAAATGGAGAAAAAATGTAAGAAGTTATTAAGTACAAGTTAAATTGTAATAATTTTGTTGTAGTTTGCCTGTAATAATATTTTGTGACATAATTTCAGTGTATTGAAATGGAAAGTAAGTTTTCTTATTGCACTGGCGCCATGTGCATTTTTTGTGTTGTGTATTTTCTCTGTAGATTTGTTTTACATCATGTACTCGTGCAACCTCAGTCAAAACTGAAATACTGTATTCTACTATTCGTTCTCCAGTGCAGATTGCAAACGTGGACATATCACTTTTAATATTAGTAAACAGGATACTTTTTCAAATCAGCAGCTGACTTGTAGAACATACACATAAAGAAGCAATATAGAGCAAAATCAAAGATTATTTTTTTTTTCTTTTACAAACCAGGCAGGCTAGTTCAGCATAGGCTGCTATCTAACTGTAAAAACCAGTGGGTCGCAGCCTAGAAGTAATTTTGAACCCTGTCACTTGAGATAATGAGTACATATCATTACAAAATACATATGTGTGGGGCCTACTTATATATCACAGGTGATCATATCATAAACTTGGCAATGCACATGTGCTCACTGCTCAGAAATTTGTGAAATACTCACTGGCCACAGAAAACCAATTCTATTCTATTTCTTAAATGGCATCTAAATGAAGCACTAAAGAATAAGAACAGCAGAAGAACTACAGTAAACATCCCTACAACTTTCAGCAAAACTGCCATAAACTATTATCATTTACAAATACAACCGAAAGTCAAAGTGCATAGTATCATAAGATTAAAGTGTCGGATAAATTATCTGCAATTCTGCATTGTACTTCCTATAAGAATCTTCTTTGTTTTTTTTATACTGCAAATTTTTTTCTTTTGTAATCTGCACATTACATGTAGATTTCGTAATGGCATATA
The DNA here is from genome assembly GCA_001188425.1 of Eucidaris tribuloides. Classification (NCBI taxonomy): domain Eukaryota; kingdom Metazoa; phylum Echinodermata; class Echinoidea; order Cidaroida; family Cidaridae; genus Eucidaris; species Eucidaris tribuloides. The sequence continues at coordinate 1,180 of JZLH01S0078907.1, read as the reverse complement.
CCAGTACATATATTAGTAAAGGTGAAATATTGTGTGCTAAATTTATTAAACCTTTCATTATGATGTCGATTCGAAGAATTGATTGATTACAGTATGTCTGGTGTGCACGTTCGTATAAATTATTACTACATTTCATGAAACTGACTGACTGGTCTGTAAGTGGGAGGGACTTTATGAAATCTATTCATTATTACATAATTATGCAAATTTAGCGTATGTGTGTATGCATTCTGAAAAACCTTGTAGGAAAATATATGACACGGTTGGTTTAAATAAACGAATGATAGATTAGTGATGATTAAATGAATGAATGTAGATTGTAAATGAAATTGTTGTGTCAAATAATCCTTATTTTTAACTTATATCGTGGACAAACAGTTTTACAAATGAAACAAAACATTCCTTTTCATGTGTTATTATAAAATAGAATAATGCCAGATGAGAATTGAGTGAGCGAAATATTGGCACAGACGAATTGAATAATTAAATTGATTAGAATGTACTACATACTAAGATAAATAATTATGGTATATCTTACGTAAACAGGCAACAAATGAAGCAGGCAAAAATGAATATGTGAAGAAAGTGCCAAAAAATGTCCGTGAGTCTAGTAAATGTAGCCGATAAACGTACGTGAAAAAGTCACAGCTATCGCGACAAAGTAAAGACTAACGGAGGACAGCGAAGGGTATGAAGGTGAAAAGGGCGCTCAATACGAGAATCGCGTAGCGAGAAGAGACGCTCAGACGCGGTGACAAACTCGATCTTTGATGAGATGCGATCGCTACCGCCGATCGGGGCCTAAAGAGCCAGACGGAAGGTAAGTGAAGAGGTGGTACAGTACGTACAGCGGTGCTCGACGATGACTGGGACGGTGAGTCGCCCGATGAGTTCGATTGAATGGACCAGCAGTAAGTGGTCGTCGCGTCGTTTGATATGAAAATGTCGGAAAGTTCAGAGTTCGTGGCGTTAGGGCAGCCACGGACAGAGAATGGTCGCCGAGTGAGGCAAGATCAGTGATGTCGTGCCGTTTTGAAGCGAAAACTCTCGAGTTAGCTTGAGGCATTAAGACCCGAACAGCGAAAGAAAGAAAGTCTATCTGTGCTGCCGGTGAGATAGAACGGCCTTGAAGTTTCAACGCCCAGATATCTTCGGTGGCAGAAGAGGAGCAGCGGCCGGG
>JZLH01S0078887.1:103065-115584 GCA_001188425.1 Eucidaris tribuloides | reverse complement strand
TGTGTGTGTGTTTTCAACGAATGCTATACACCAGCTACTGGTGGTTCGTTAGAAAGAGGTACTTGACAAACATTGGATAGTACCAATCCTGCCAACATTTTCCTGAATGGACTCGTAATATTTCGTGCCCCGTGTATATACTGACTAGTGCTTGTGTGTGATTGGTGATCGTAATGTGATGTATCGGAAGTATAGTACTTTTTTAAAAAAGAATTTCGTATCTAGACCTAGCATGTTAGTCGGTTGCACGATGCGGTATGTGGTCAATGGGACAAGGGGCCCCGCGCGGGAATCAATGTTATTACAAGATTGACACCATGCTTGTACACAAAAACGCGTAAAGTGTATAAGGAAAAGAAAGGCTTTAACAATCTACGCAAACAGAGACTCTGAAAAGGCGGCAAAACACCCCCCCCCAAAAAAAAAGACTTTTGGGACTGTCTAAATTGGTGACAGTGGGAGGGGGTGGGGCAGTCGGAGAAAAAAATCTTCATACGGCGGGTCAAAAACAAATGATCGAGCCCCACCCCATCCTGAAAATCTTCCTAAGCCTATAATTATAATGTGCGCGTGTAGTGAAAAGTGTATCAAAGTCGCAAAAAATCAGGATAAAAGGGCACAGACCTAATCTTAACAAAAGGCTTACTTAAAAGAGTATCTTTCTGACATTTTTACCTCTGACATTTTTACCTCTGACATTATTACCTCTGACATTTTTACCTCTGACATTTTTACCTCTGACATTATTACCTCTGACATTTTTACCTCTGACATTTTTACCTCTGACATTATTACCTCTGACATGTTTACCTCTGACATTTTTACCACTGACATTATTACCTCTGACATTTTTACCTCTGACATTATTACCTCTGACATTATTACCTCTGACATTTTTACCTCTGACATTTTTACCTGGCACCGGGGGGGGGGGGGTCTGGTGGGGCTCTGGGGGCTGGGGGCATACAATAAATGTGTATATAAGTCAAATGCGTATGCTACCTGATCAGAAAGAGCGGGTGGTATAAGTGATCTTATTTACTGCAGGTTACTGCTAAATTTGTTTATTTGAATATTATAATATTGTGTTTCATATAAACCCTCTGGTCCTATCTTAAATTTCTTCACAAAATATTTTTTTTTCACTTTATACTGGTAAAAAAATTAGTCATTGTAGGAATAGACCCATAAATCAATAATAATCTACCATGTATTTAGTGTTTAAAGTTTTTTTTTGGGGGGGGGGGGTGCGGGGGCATTTTCTGGGCTCCCGTAGAAGCCCGTCATCTCTGAGTGTGCAATGTACGGGGTTTCTCTACAAGCCCGTCGTCCCCAAGGGGTTAATCAAACAAGAATGTTGTAGGCACTACGTGTCAAAGTCATACAGATTTGGTTAATATGAATACTGATACTACAATATACTGTAAATCTGCTTTTATTCATTCAGTCATTCTTATTCAAACACAGGGTAGCTTTTCTTCAGAGCCGAGATATTTCCCTCCAGAAATAGCGGTGTTAACAGATTGGAACTTATGACGTACAACACGCTCATACTTATGTGTAGAACCCACACAAAACAAAACAAAAAAAAGCTAAAACCATGAAAAGACAGTTCATAACGACAAAGGGTAATCAATATGACGCACACCTTTTGTGGTTTCCATCGGTGTTTGATTATTAGAAAAAGATAAGCCAGGAATATGTGATGTCAGGTTGATTGATTGCATTTGGGTCTTTAAAAAAATGAATGTGGTTTATTTATTGATTATTATTGTTATTATTTATTGAATCATTCTTTAAACAGGATAGTCCCTTCAGTTCAGTGATCAACAGTTGAACTACTTTTCAAGGGAGCCTTGCAAACAGGTAAAATGAAAGCGCAAAAGATTACATTCTTGCAATAAAACAACATACAAATTATGAATACACACGTACATACTACACAAAATAGAAGTGGGTAAAAAAAAATCAGTAAATTAATAATGAAAACTGATACACACATAGAAATAGTTTCGAATGTAATCATTCTTAGTTAAAATAAGCATTATTCAGTTATTTAGTTTAAGTAGTTGCCATACTAAATCAGGTTGAAAGTTAGTTGAAGATACTGGGTGTTATGAATTATAATAATCTTTTAAAAAATAGGACTTCTGCTTTAGAGTAGACTATCTAAAAGACAAAAAAAATATGAAAACAATTCGTCTAGTTGGTTTTACAAAGAGCATTTTTGTAAGCATGCGACAATTTAAATATTCAATAAGAAGAACGTGGTGAGAGGAAAAAAAAGCTGTTCCAAAATTCTTTCTAAACTATTTAAAAAGTCTAACAAAGGAAATCTGGTTTTAGATAAATTACAAAAACAGAAAAATGGAGTTTGATATTCCACCTTGATTTCCTACCACATAATTTCCATGTCATTATTTCCAAAATCTTTTCGTATAAAATATGGAAAAGTTTCCGTTTGAAAGAACCTCCACTTCCATTGATATATCTATCTATCCTTTGTAGAATATATCCCGAAATATATATAGTTCTCGAATTAATGGAATCATTATCCACGTTACGGAAAGTGTCAACAAAACGACTGATTTTTTTCTTACACAATTACGTACTTCCTTCCATTTATTCCTTAAAGTGTGAATGTTAAGATGCACAATAGACAGACCGTGTTCATTCATACTATAAATTTATTAGCTTTTTTTCAGCAACGTTACATCACTGACAGCTTCTGTAACTTTGTCTAAGCGTACAACAGTAGTTCCAGATTTCAATTCATGCTAAAGAAATGGCAATTCTTCAAAATTACATAAAGAACACCTCAAATTTTGAAATGGTTCTTTTTTTTGTTATCGTAATAAGCATGATAAGACTGCACTCTTAAAAATCCCGGATCGGACTGACTCGGAAAAGATATCAGTTGGGGAAACACCCGGAAAAGGGGCAATTTTAACCAAATTCTGGGTCAAGGTTGACCAAAATATTAGTCAAAATGACCCGGAATGTGGTTAAAATTGGCCCTTGTCCGGGTGTGCCCCCAACGGATCCTTTCTCCGAGTCAGACTGACCTGGAATTTTTAAGAGTGTGGGTTATTCAAGCTCATACAATATGAATCCAATCATTACGCACTGTACAGAGCAATACTTTAAGATTACATTTTACCGATACATGGAAACCCAACTGGCATAAATTGACGGGTGAAAAACAAACATCAACCATCTAAAATATTAAAACAATAAAAACAAGAACATACGCAAATAAAGCACAAATAATTTGAGTGGATATAAAACAAAAATATCTTACGAAATCATTGATATAATTCAAATGTTTTACTCAGTTTCGGGTTCAAATCTCATGAGTTCAGATTGGTCTTGACTAGTGGCAATCAGTTTTTACAGGTTTTCAGTAGGTATGGTTAAATAGTTAAATTACAATGGAGGAAAACTGATAGCGTTATGGTTGTTATAAGTATAGTCGATGAATTAAGGGTAACGGGCTGTAAAGTAGTGGTTAGCATGAATCGGGAATAAGTTTAGTTGTAATATATATTTTCATTAAAAGTTCAAAACTCTTAAGGAACAGAAATAGGTTAGAGGTAAGGATTAGAGAAATACGTCGTTGTGAAAAGTTGCAGAGGATTTTGTTGATCGGACGAATTAATCCAAGGCAAGCAGAACTGCCACCCGCGTGTGCGACCCCATGGGCGCTTTGGAGTTTTTGTTGCTGCTGTTGTTGTTGTTGTTGTTGTTGTTGTAAAATGAAAGATTCCACACTCTTATTCGAGTGCAAAAGAAATTGTTTCCCAAACGTGAGGTCAACAAGGAGAAGGAGGAAGAGCATTGCAAATACAAGGTGAATCCAGAAAGTATACGCCCAATACTAGTATACACAGTGCAGTACATTGACTCAATTTTGCAAAGAACGTAACCAATACCTTCTGGTAGAGGCCGCTAAAGTTATTATGCTTGACAGTGTGACATTGACTTTGGAACATGTCCACCAGCAACAGCAGGTAATTCCGCGATATGAGGCATGTTCAAGACTTAGCATCCCGAAAAGAAGCATAGATGAAGTTCAGAGTCCCATAGGGTTTAACCCATACGGGCTGGAGACGGCATAACTATACTTCGTGTAAGCGAGAATTTGTTTCAGTCGTCGGAAAAGGAGTTTGACGTGAGGAGTTTTTAGATGTCGTCACTAACCTGACATGATCGATAGATTCACAATACTTGCCATGACCAGGCTCGACATTCTAGACATTGTCACTATATCAGTATTGGTGTCAAGTACACCTACGTAAGAAATCTTTGTTTGGAAGAAAGTCGACGTGACCTTTTCGGGATAGAAGACTCGCACGCCCCAGAGCGAGACAATTTGAAGAGCATTCTGACAAGTGTCAGGCCACCTTCTAGAACAGGAAAGAAGTCGTTGAAGTATCATTCACCCGCGACGAAATTCCAAGAAATTCCAAGCCAAGAAAAATTCAACTTGGTCTCGATTAATTTGGATTGGTTATCATTAGTTTCCAGTAGGAAAATATAACTAAAATTAGAGGAGAAGTAGCAAAGTTGTGATTGCTAAACGACTAGATGGATCGAGGTTAAGGGGTTGTAAATAGCGGTCAGGAGGAATCGGGAATAAGGTTAGTTGTAAGACTGGAAGTTAAAGTTCAAGAATCAACGAAGAAGTCCTGAGAAATAAAATTAGGTTAGAGGAAAGAGAAGGTTAGAGAAGTATTTAGGTGTAGAGAGTGTACGCGTATAAAATATGTTGGTCGGATGTATTTATCCAAAGCAAGCAGAACTGCGATCAGTGTTTGTTACCTCGTGTGTGTATGAAACATTCCAAACTCTTGTTTGAGTTCAAAGAAATGTTTACCTAAACTTCAGGTTAAAAAAGGAAAGAAGGAGGAGCTTCACAAATACAAGGTGGATCTTAAATACATACGACCAATGGTGCAAGAACACCAGAATAAGGAGACTCTGAACCTGGAGTCAAGAGGAGTTGGAGAAGGCTGCCCACTTTCTCCCATGCTCTTCAATGTGTATGCAGAAGTAATGATTCAGGAAGCTTTTGGGCATAATGAAATCACTGTGGGAGGTAGAGCAGTAAATTCTGTTCGGTTTGCTGATGACAAGGCCATTGTAAGTGACAACAAAGAGGGCCTCCAACAGCTGATTGCCTTACGTACAGCGGGGGAAGACTTCAGAATGAAGATAGATATTGATTTGAACATCAAAATTAGTGGGAAAGAATTGGAACAAAACATAGTAGAATTATGACAGCAAACTTTGTTAAACCAAAATTTTAGAAAGAGACTCTAAGTATAGCACTGTATGGATTTGTATGGATAACCAGCGAAAACAATACAGTGAAGGAAGAATGGACCTTGCGGGAGACCATCAGAACACGGAAAACGCAAAACGCCAAGAAGATGGAGGTGTGTAATTCAGTGGAGGGCATGGACTCAATTTTGTAAAAAAAAAAAAAAAAAAAACTAACAAGCGATTTCTGGTAGAAGGCGCTGATGCTACAATGCTGGCCATTGACTCCATAAGTAATAGTAAAATTTAGTGATAGGAGGCAATTCACTGAACTAAGCATCCCGGAAAGAATAAAGGAGAATTTTAAAGTATGCCTAGAGTTTTACCCATACAGAATGTAGACATTGCCTTCTGAAGAGATCTGCTGAATGTACTCTAAGACTTGCTGCAGTCGATGGGACATAGATAGAAGACTGATAAAAGACGACGTAGAAGACGGACACGGTCGATGTAACACAGTTTGAAAAGCATGCCGTTATGGGCCACGAATCCGTCATGAACGAAGAAAGTAGCACTGGACTTCCAATCACCTACGAAGAAATTCCACATGAATTCCACGTGAAATGCTGATTGGTTTCAATTGGGCCCAATAGATTTTAATTGTTTTCTAACTGGTACAGTTAAATTAATCAGGAAATTGAAGCTATACCAATTGGGATTATAATTTCGCATTGGTACTACTTATTGGTACCATTTAATGCAAATTGTTTAAACTGGATTACATTGATACCAATTCAGTTCAATTTGAAATCTGAAAGGTAATGCCGATTATATAACTTACCCCCTGCTTGTTCACGAAATACGGGCAAATATCTACGGTCTGGTGCCATATTCCATGAGGCCGGAGGCCGAATGGAATATGGCACCAGACAGAACAAGCAGGGGGTAACAATTTTATCTTTTTAAGTGTAGATCTGCATGAATTCTGTAACTTATTGGTAAAGGGATTTCATCATTTCCGTGTTTATTTCTTCCCCTGAGTAAAGTTGAAATCGGCGGCCGTCGATAAGATTGTCTGCATAATTATGCATGTGGTCAACTACGCGTAGCTAGCAAGCGTTAGCTGTGATAATTAGGGGGTCCTACGTCATCACGGAATACGGCGACGTACGGAAATATTCAGGGACCAATTTAGCGCATGTTGTCTGCGCACAACAAGACCAAGCGCACGCCGCACGCGCCGCATTGAAATACGTACAAGCGCGCAGCAAAACAACGTCATGATCACGGAATACGGGAAATATTCAGGGGTGGATTCAGCGCATGCGCACAATATGATCTCATTCACGGAATACGGGAAATATTCAGTGGATGATTGACCAATGAGATTACAGAATTCACGATCACTAAAAGATAAGGAATATAATTTCCATTCCAATGGCTCATTGGTACTAAATAAATCTAGTTGTCTCATTTGGATTTCATAGCTATCCAATAAACTCTATTTGAAATTAAAAGATTCCACTTTTAATAATAATGTCCAGTTCAAGACCTATATTTTATTTTGATTTCGACTAGTAGAACTGGATCCCATTGATATTGACTGATTCCAATTGATAATGTGTAAGCTTTCTGGTCATCGAATCTTGTTGAAACCAATTGAGGGAGTTAGTTACGGGTAAGAGGATATGAATTGGTGTCACGTATACATGGAGGGAAGCAGATCTGGTATCAGTGTTCGTAACGTGACACGCGATTTTGAAGTCTTTTCAGAAGAATTCCGAACTCTTGTTCATGTTTACAAGAAATTGTTCACGACGTCAGAAAAAATGGGGCGCAGGATGAGTTTCACAAATACAAGGTGTATGCAGAAATTATAGGAACTATGGGGTTTGATACAATAGCCAATTACTCAATAGGAGGCATGAGTTCGAGACTTGGTATTCCTTAAAAGATGAAGGGGAGAAGTTATGTCGTTTAATTGGAGGCGGTGCATTCTCAACAAAACTGCTGAGTGTAATCGAACACGCGTAAGAGTCGACAGGACAGCATTATGGCAAATGCGATTTTGGACGTCGTTATATGGAAGAACACTAATGATCATGATCAATAGATTAACATGACTTGCTATGTCCAAGTTTGACGTTCTAGACATTTCCGATGAGATCAAAATTTGTATTAAGTACACTTACATGGGAAACCTTTGGATTCATTTCCCTGGTACCAACGCAGTTTGCAGAAAGACGAGGTGGAATAGGTACCTAATCCCTCCCAGGCTAGAAGACGAGCACGGCCATGGAAGACAGTTTGAAGAGCATCACATCTACGGCCAGGCCTTCGTCTTGATTGCGGACAGGGTCAGTTGAGTTCCAATTAAAATTAAGTGAAATGTTATTTGGTTCCAATTAGGGCTGATAGGTTTTAATTTTTTTCCATTGAAGCTATACCAATTGGGATTATGATTTCGCATTGATAGTACTTATTGGGACCAATTAATACGTATTGTTTCAACTGGATAAGATTGATACCAATTTAATTAAATTTGAAATGCAGAAGGTAATCCCGAATCGGGAATATGATATCCTTTTCAAATGGCTCATTGATACCATTTATTTAGGTGGCTCATTTGGTGTCTAAAAGGCTAGATTTGAAATTGAGAAGATTTTACGTTTTATTCATAGTTTCCAGTTTAAGACCTATTTTTACCAAATGATTTCGACTGGTTCATCTGGATCACATTGATTCTAATTGATTTCAATTGAAACAAAAATGTGTAAGCTTTCTGGTCATCAAATCTTTATAGTTGAAACAAATTGAGGGAGAGGTTTACGGGCATCAGGATCTGTTAGTCTCATTTATAAATCAAGGGAGGCAGATCAAGTACCAGGGTTTCTAACGCAATAGGCAAATATTAAGACTTTTCAGAAGAATTCTGAACTCTTCTTCATGTTCACAAGAAATTGTTCCCCGAAGTCAGAAAACTTGCGGGAGGGAATGAGCTTCACAAATCCGAATTGGGTAGATTTCCATATTAAATGGCTCATTGGTACCATTAAATGGCGCATTTAGATTTTATGGGTGTCCAATAAGCTAGACTTGAAATTCTACATTTGATGATAATTTCCAGGTGAAGATCTATATTTTTCCAATTGATTTCCAATGTTTCAAGTGAATTCCATTGACACTTACTGATTTCAATTAAAAAGTTGTAAGCTTTCAGGTCATCAAATGTAGTTGAAATTAACCAATTGAGCTGACATTTTCCATTTGACAGATTTCGACAACTAATTCTGGTTCAAACCGGTTGACGATCCGGGTTGAAACCATGTGATATTGTTCAGAAACCAAATGCCAACTGGTGTAGTTGACACTAATTGGCATCAACAGTTAAAATACATTGTGACTCAAGTTGGACCAGAAAGGCAAACTCTGTTGAATGTATAGTTTGAATTATGATTGAGATTTAAAGAGACAGAATATGAACAGTTTAAAATTACGAGTATGATGGAATATCCTACGATGTAACGACAATGACAATTGTGACGATATGTTTATTTTTTCATTAGCATTGAAAACCAATTAAATTTCAAATAAAATGTATATATTAATAATCATGTCAGAATGCAAAGTTATGTGGTGCGTGAATTATTTTCAAATATTGACATGAAGCGAATGCAAACATATTGTGGATATTTGTGACCTGTCACAACGATCCCCTACAGTCGCAAACTCCAATTTTACAAAAACAAACAAACAAAAAAACAAAACAAAAAACTCGAAAAATAAAAGTAACCTTGCATGTGGCAAGTGTTACAATTTCAGTTTACATAATTGAAGTATGTAAGAGGCAATACTTGAATATTTCTGAAGATTTATATCTCTTTTGCTTATCACTTACTTTCCCATATTTGTGTCTTTATTTTGGGAGTGTATCCGGCCTTCGAAGTGACAGGTCAGATTTATAGAAAAGACAGTTCCGCAATGCCTTATAGAAGTGTTGAATTATTATTTTTACATTTTTGAATTGCAACTGAATCGAGCGCGAACGTGCAAAAAGAAAAAAAAAATACACTCCTAAATTTGTTAATGCAGATGCGGTATTGACAACTTTTCTAACTGTGCATTTATGCTGCAGATGTCCTATCTCAATAAGCGTTTCACACCAATCATGCAGCTATATAAAGAATGTCTTAATGAGTGCGTTTTACCATGCTCTCAATGGTAGAAGCAGCTGTGGTATGATTGCTTATAGTGTATTAGGGCCTAAGAAAAAATGTTATGCTGCCCTTAAGCGACCGACATAAAATGCGAAAATCAGAGTCGCGATTTTTTATTTTGTTTTAAGCTGACCCAAAATATAGAAAACTTACACTTTTCGGGAGAAAAGGGTCGTATTTGAGCGAAGAATTTACCAAAATTCCTATTCAAATGCTTAAGACAACACTTTTATATGCATTTTGCCAATTTGAAAGACCCATAAAAATATTAGGAAACTCAAATCTCACACAGTTTTGTCCTGCATATACTTCCACAGATCACAGTACAGTATGTACATGCGTATTAGTTACATCCGGGTTTTGCTGTTTAAAAAAATAAAAAATAAATCAAAAAATAAATGAAATTGTCCGACCCACCCAATTTTCAAAATTTCCCATTTGAGGGCAACATATATTTTTTTAGGCCTAATGAATCGATGGTATACATGTAAGTGGCAGTAAATTATTGTTCAGGAAGTATCGAGAATAAAGCTATGTGTGAAATTTGAATGAACGTAGATGTAAAGTAGATTAGACAGTTAGAGGTAAGAGATTGGGAAGTGTGGAGGAGTAGAAAGTGGTGTACGGGTATATTAAGAGGATCTGTTGATCTCACGTGTACATGAAGGTAAGCAGATCTGCTATCAGTATTCGCAACGAATTAGCCGATTTTGAAGTCTTTTCAGAAGAATTCCGAACTCTTGTTCGGGGTCACAAGAAATTGTTCCCCGACGTCAGAAAAAATGCGGCAGTAGTAGAAGAACAATGTTAAGGTTCCGTGGCACTTTCACGAGGACAAAGGTTTGAAAGTGGTTTTGGATTATCTGAAGGGTACTAAACAAATTTGGAGTGGGTAACCCTCTTCAAAATGTCGGCATTTGTCGGCAGGGGTCAAAATGGATCCTACAGGGGTCAAATTTGAAAAATGTTCCAATTGGTTTGAATCATACATCAAATTACTTGTCTTGTCAAGCAGAATCCAAAAAGGTATAGTTTGCTTTAAGTCTGACCATCCGTTAAGCCGCTATGACCACAAATGTGGAAAGGTCAATGCACCTAGGTCAAAGGTCAAATTCTTAAATTGCCCACCTTGACTTATTTTAATAGCTAAGTATATGTTTTCTGGCATGACTAATCCAACTAAGCAATTTAAAACCAGCAAAAAGTCAATCTTAACTTTGAAATTTCAAAAATAAAATATCAAGATAAGATGCATTAGGATTGCATGTAAATACAGATGCTGTATATTAAAGACACTATATAACACTGTGGAAGACTCGTTAAAAAAATTGTTGAACTTTGCTATCTGACATATCTGACAGTGTTTGAATGGACAAATAAACACCTTACAACACAAAAGTTTGGACAGTTATGCTGTCACTAGTACAATATGTGCAGATTCAAATTGGCACATTAATTTCCTATCAGGCGATAGGAAATTCTGCCACACAGCAGTCTATGGGGGAAAGCTGGAATGGTCTCTCAATGATTTTTACTTTTTTAAAGCACTTAATGCAATTTTTTCAGGGCTTCATTTTTAGACAATGTCAGAGACACTGGTAGCATGGGAATCATGCAGCTCAGATTTTTTAAACTGAAAACATTGTTATACAATGCCTTTAAGCCTATGTTAAAGTACATAAACATGATTTGTGAAATTTCGAGGTAAAGATTGCCTTTTTGGTGGTTTTAAGTTGTTTAGTTCAATTAGTCATACCAGAAAACTCATATAGACACATTTAAATCAGTCAATTTGGGCAATTTAGGAATTTGACCTTTGACCTAAAGTGCATTGACCTTTCCACATTTGTGGTCATAGCAGCTTAACTAATGGTCAGACATGAGGCAAACTATACCTTTTTGGATTCCGCTTGACAAGATGAGTAATTTGGTGTATTATTCAAATCAATTGGACCATCTTTTAATTTTGACCCCTGTAGGACCCATTTTGACCCCTGCCAAAAATTGCCGACATTTTGAAGAGGGTTACCCACACCAAATTTGTTTGGTACCCTTCAGACAATCCAAAACCACTTTCAAACCCTTGTCCCCGTGAAAGTGTTACGGAACCTTAACATTGTTTCTCTGCTACAGGGAATGAGCTTCGCAAATACAAGGTGTATGCAGAAAAATAGGAACGATAGGGTTTGATACAGTACACAACATTGACACGATGTTGCGAAGACCTAACAAGCACCTACTGCTAGAGGGCGCTAACACAACAATCGTCATTGACTTTGGAACACGTATCTTACGTGACAACATCCAGTTACTCGATAGGATGCATGTGTTCCAGACATTGCATCCCCTCAAAAAAGATGTAGAAGAGAAGTTTATGAAGCGTTCTCAGCATAACTGTTCAGTGTAATTCAAAACGTGTAAGAGTCGACGGGACCGGAGTTTGGCGAATGCTTTTTTGGACGTCGTCATATTAACACTTTAGGTGCTACCGGCCCACCGCGGTGCGCCGAGAAGGCAATCAGTTCCATAATTTTTAATTCCAATGACAAACGTCACTGAAGATCCTAGCAACACATTAAACCAACTAAATGAATTAAAATGTCTTGTTACGACAGCATTTGGAATTTTATAGAAAAGCTTAAATTTTTGAAAGTTTATACACATATAGTCCCCTCCCCCCCCCCAAAAAAAAAATACCAGCACCCAAAGTGTTAAAGAACACTAACCGAGCATAATCAATAGATTCACATGACTTGCTATGTCCAAGTTTAACATTCTAGACATTTCCGATGAGATCAGAATTGGTGTCAGGTACACTTACAAAAGAAACCTTTGGATTTCTTCTACCGGTTACCCAGGCGTTCTAGAGCGGAAACTTTAGGAGGCTACTGGATGCTTCATCCGCGGCAAATCCTAGGTCCATATTTTTCTTGATCATCCCAACCGCCGAAAAGTCGGTCAACGGGGGGGGGGGGGACAGGGAGAATGGAAGAAAAAATGTAAACACATGCCAAAAAGGAATATTTCTTAATATTTTAAA
>JZLH01S0078887.1:89012-103015 GCA_001188425.1 Eucidaris tribuloides | reverse complement strand
TGCGGTCCCCAAAGCGTTTTGAGGAGGTGTCAACTTCTGGGCTAGAAGACAAGCATGTCTCATGCGAGACAGTTGAAGAGCATCGCATCAACGTCAACGGTCAGGCCTCTGTCTTGAATGCCGAAAGGGTCAGATCAGTTGAGTTCCAATCCAAACTTGGTTTCAATTGGGCTCAATTGGTTTTAATTTTGTCCATTTGGCAAAGTTAGATTTAACTGGAAATCGAAGCTATACCAGTTGGTACTATGATTTGATAGTACTAATTGGTACTAATTAACCCGTTGTAGACGGTTTGACTGAGATATAACACGCATTCGCCATTGACCTCAGAGATATTTCCTTTTTGTCTCCAATGGGTTTATAAGAATTGTTTCAACTATACATGCACTCAAATTTGATTCAATTTGAAATCAGAAAAGTAATCCCAAATAAAATTTACTTGGCGCATTTGGATTTCATAGGTGTTCAATAATTGATTTGACATTTAAAAGATTCAACTTACTTTTGATGATAATTTCCAATTTTATGATCTATATTTTACCAATTGATTTCAAAGTGGAAACTGGTTCAGCTGGATTCCATTGGCACTGATTGAATTCAACTGAAAATTTGTAAGCTGTCAGGTCATCAAATCTAGTTGAAACCAATTGAGGTGGCTTTTCCTAGTTGACGGCTATCGACGACTAATTCTAGTTCAAATCATTTGACAAGTACAGTTGAAACTACCTGATATTGTTCAGAAACCAAATGCCACTAGTTCCAGTTGAAGCTAACTGACACTACCAGATGTAGCAAATTGTGACTCAAGTTGGAAAAGAAATTATGATTAAGAGTAACACCAGGGTACTCACGCTGCGACAGCAGCGCTACGCTTTCGCAGCGCGAGTACCCTGGTGTTAGATTAAGAGTTAAAGTGAAAAAAAAAATATGAACAGTCTGTACAATTATGAATATGATGGATATTCACGATGCAACGATAATGATAATTGTGAACATATTTTTTTTCATTGGTATAAAAAATTATTATTCAAATATAATTTAGATAAGATATTGACATCGGAATGCTAATTTGTATGTCTCGTGAATTATTTGCAAATATTGACATGAAGGGAGTGCAAACTTAAAAAGGATATTGATGAACTGTCATAACGAAACCTTAAAGTTGCAAACTCCAATTCCACAAAAAGGTCGAGAAATAAAACCAAGCAATGTTTGGCGATCATTAAAATTTAAGTTCAGATAGTTGAAATATCTAATATATCTGTTATGCTGATTATCTGATTTTCCATCTATGTGTCTTTTTTTTTTTGGAGTGGAATCGGTCTTCGTGATGACGGGTCAGATTTAAGAAAAAGGCAGTTCCACAAAGATTTATATGAGTGTGCTATTGAATGGTTTAAATTGAATTGAGCGCAATATAAAAAAAAAGGACATAAAGAAAATGCTGGATTTTTTTTTATTCAGAGGCGATATGAACAATTTTATAACTGTGCATGCATGCTGAAGTTGTGCTATTTCAACGTAAGCAATATTCCAACGGGTCAGTTTTACCATGAACTCAATGCTAGTAGCAGCAGAAGTATGATTGTCTAAATAATAAAGCAATGGTAAGTGACAGTAAGAAAAAACTAATAAGGAAATATCGAGAATAAAGTTGTTTGTAAGACTTGTAAGTATGAATTAACGTAGAAGTACTGAGAAATAGAAGTGGATTAGAGGTAAGAAATTGAGAAGTGAGGAGTACTAGAGAGTGGTATACAACATGATCTGTTTATCTCATGTATACATCCAAGGGAGGCAGAACTGCAGCACCATCTGTGTTTGTAACATCATAGGCGATTTTGAAGTCTTTTCACACAAGTTTCTAAACTCTTTGTTGAGACAAGTGCACGTTTCTTAGCATCCGCAAAAGAAGTAAATGACAAACTTCAAGTGTCCGAACGGCATACAGGTTGGAGACGGTACTTTCTAACCAGAACTGCTAAGTGTAACTGAAGACTTGTTGCATTCGATGAGACTTGAGTTTGGCGTGACAACGAAACACTAAAGGCGTCGTGGCAGGTAACCGTTGGATGTCGTCATCTTGAAGGACACTTATCTCAAAAAATTTACTATGACCAAGCTTGACATTGTCGATCAGATCAATACTGGTGTCAAGTACAATTACACGAGAAAGGTTTGGATTCATTTACCGTCACCAAAGCGTTTTGAAGAAAGTTGAGATGGAGAACGTGACCCTTTCGGGTCGGAAGACATGCTTTGCGCGTGACAGAAGAGAATTCCGTCATGGGCCATCCTCAGTCCTCGGTGTAATAAGGAATAAAAGTAGATAACAGGTAAGAGATTGAGAAGTGTGGAGGAATAGAAAGTGGTGTACGGATAAGAGGATCTGTCGGTCTCACGTATACATGAAGGGAAGCAGATCTGGTATCAGTATTCGTAACGTATTAGGCGATTTTGAAGTCTTTTCAGAAGAATTCCGAACTATTGTTCAGGCTCACAAAAATTGTTCCCCGACGTCAGAAAAAATGCCGCAGGGGAAGAGCTTTGCAGATACAAGGTGTATGCAGAGAATATACGAACAATGGGGTTTGATACAATACACAACATTGACGCGATGTTGCGAATGCCTAACAAGCACCTTCCGGTAAAGGGTACTAATACAACAATCCTGATCATTAACTGAAGACTTGTTGCATTCGATGAGACATGAGTTTGGCGTGACAACGAAACACTGAAACACTTAAGGCGTCGTGGCAGGTAACCGTTGGATGTCGTGATCTTGGAGGACACTTATCTCAAATGGTCTCTAAATTTACTATGACCAAGCTTGACATTGTCGATCAGATCAATACTGGTGTCAAGTACAATTACGCGAGAAAGGTTTGGATTCATTTACCGTCACCAAAGCGTTTTGAAGAAAGTTGAGATGGAGTACGTGACCCTTTCGGGTCGGAAGACATGCTTTGCGCGTGACAGAAGAGAATTCCGTCAGTGGCCATCCTCAGTCTTCAATGCGAAAGAAGTGATTGGAGTCAATGGCGTATTGAGTTAAACCATTTCGGGGGTTAGAACCGAATGAGGCAAATCATTTGGCAAAAAATATTAATATAAGCTTTTCAGTATACCATGGTCAAATTTAATTTTGGAGGGTCAAGCGCACCCCCCCCCCCAACAATCTGACGCCAGTGAATTCGGAGTTGCAATGATCTGGGACGTAAAACGAAGGAACTGTTGTTTGATTGGTTTCAAATTACTACACTTCAAATAGTTAGGAAACGGAAGCTATACCAACAGGTATCATGATTTCTTATTGAATGTACCCACTGATCGCAATCGTTTTAATTTGGATTACTTTGCACTCATTATGAAACGTAGTCCCAATTCAATGGGATTTCCAGTTGAAACGGCTTATTTTTATCAATTATTCTAAATTGGTTCATTTGAATCTCATTCGTTTGCAAATGACCTGAATTTGAAATTGTAGTTGGGATGTTGAATTTTCATGTAAGACATATTGGTACCAATTGACTGAAATTGAAACTTCAGCCGGATTTCATTGATACCCAATATACTCGATTAGATATATTAAGATATCATGTCGTCAAATCCCAAGAAAAAAGGGTGACGCCTCGGGGGGTTGGGTGGAGAGGCGGCCGCCCCCATGATATTTTAAAATACAGAAAATCATGAGGTTTTCACAGTGTAATTAATTTTGATCTGTTGGACATTTTTGCCCCATCGTTTGTTTGGTTGAAGCCAGTTGCCTTTTTTTTAGTTTAAACCAATAGACATTATCCAGATATCAATTATTGTCAAGAGGTTCCAGTTCAACCGCTAGACAACTGGTTTCATTTGAAAGTAACCAATGCCAGCTGAGACCAATTAACATTCATATTGAACTAAAAATCTAAACTCTGTCGATATCAAAGTTTGAATTATATCTAACAGTTAAAGTCACAAAATATGTAGGCTGTATACAATTGTGATTATCACGTACAAATATTCCACGAAATTACAAGAATTGTAATCAAACTGTGCATCTAATTTACATATTGAAGTCTTAATGCTTAACATTGTTTATACGTGCAATATTGGTATGGAAGGAGTGAAAATACATATTTACACAATGATTTTATCTAAGTTGTTATGAAAAAGAATAGAAGAATAGCTTCCTCCTATATAGCCTAACTTTATAACAATTCTTTCCAATATTAACGTTTAAAATTCAAGACGATAAAACTCGTTTGTATCTTTCCATCGAATCTAATTCCATATAATTATGTGACGTTCTTCTTCAGACTTTGAAAGGTCCAGGGGCAAAGCTTGAATGACGACCATAATGTACGTTCTGGTGTGCATCTTGTAAAGGACTGTCTCATTAGCTTCCTGGCGTCCTCGACGGTTGCCTATGGATAAGTACCCTAAATGAAGAGATAAAATGGTAAATGTGGATTGAAGTTTACTGTTTACTGTGTTTTACTGTTTTTTGCTCCCTCGCGGCCCATACCACAAAAGCGAGAGAGTAAACCGTTCTTTTATAACAATTGGGACATATCTGAAAAAAAAATGTCTTCAACCTCTGGAAAAAACGGTGAGGTGGGATCCTTTTGATAGTTGCAGTCATTTCTGACCACACAAATTACATGTACAATGTAAGGACACCTGTACGGTTGGCAATATTTAGTTCCATTGTTTTACGATAATAAAATAGATAAAAAATAACTAAAAATAAATTATATATAGTAATATAAGAAGAGTTTCATAGCAAAACCCAATAAATCCATTATAGGCAAACTGAGATAAAAGACAGTTATTTACTGTGCAAATATAGAGCATGGTAGAAATCTCAACTTAAGATAAATGCTTGTATGTAATAATACCATTACAATGGCAAATTTACATAAATCTACATATATGGCATTTTACCAAAATTAATTGCTTTAATTGCAGTTTTATGGCAAAATGCCATATATCCACAAATCGTTTCTTTGCAAAATGCCATATATCCATAAATTATTGTAATCCGATCAAGGAGGCGAAACGGAGCATCTAATCAATGGTTTTTTTTTTCCGTGGACTGCATGCTAGCACGCACCTGGCCTGCCTGAGGTCACTTTGCAACTGTAAAGTTTCAGGGCGCCGCCGTGTTGGGTATGATATGCACGCTGATTGGCCAAGTGGATTTATTGGGTTTTGACATGAAAGTCATGTGGATTTATTGGGTTTTGCCCTGAAACCATGTGGATATATTGCGTTTTGCCATGAAACCATTTCTTTTTACAAAATCACCAAATCCCAGGTTTTGGTGAGTTTTTGAAAAAAAATGCTATCATGCACTTGGCCTGCCTTGGGTCACTGTGCGTTTGTAGAGTTTTAAGGGCACCGCCATGTTGGGAATGATATGCACGCTGATTGGCTGAGTGGATTTATTGGGTTTTGACATGAAAGTCTTGTGGCGTTTATTTGGTCTCGCCATAAAACCATATTGCCATATTCAAAATTTTGCGTACCATTTTTGAAAAAAATGAAAAATGGCGTTTATTGGCTTTCGCTATGAAACTCTTCTGTATATATATATGATATAATATTAATATGATATATTATAATATATGTATAGTGATGATGATATTGATACAGTTAAATGAAGTTGATTATTTCTGACAAAAATCAATAACTCATAAGCTGTAGTGTAACTACAGTAAATTACTTGTAGTTTCTGTAAATTACTTTAAATTCTGAATGCCATTACCCCCCCCTTTTTTTTCTTCCTATTTCCGCAAGGCCTTATTCGCATTCCCAGCCGTATGCTATTATCGGCTTGCCCTTTACCCAACAAATGTGAACAAATGTATAACAAGACTTTGGACAATTGCCGACTATAAAGTTGACAGGAAAGGTACGTGCTGGAATAAAATAATAGAGACTATATCACTGTGTACACAGAGGGAACTGGTTCCGAGAAAATTGGTTAATCGTTTATGAGTAAATAGTCCACAAGTTGTGCTTTAAAGTGGTGTTTATGATTGTGGTGGTTCTGTCAAAATTTAATATCACAGCTGCGTTGGTGCTTAAAGCCAAGGCATAGTTTTTTTGTAAATTGTAAAATTTAAATTGTTTGCAATTATTATATTTTTAGACAAACCTATATGATCTGCCAATGTCAGAAAAATTGCTCGCTCTGAAATCCTCCCATTTTTTTTTGTTTTAAGAAATAACTCAAAAAGTAAAATCTTGGGGGGGGGCCAAGATTTCCCATAGGTAATGTACATACCGCTAGATGTTCTCCTTTAATTTAAACGTAATTTTTTCACTATAAACAATTTTCAGTACAGGTTTGAGGTAGTTTTCTGATGTCTGGGCTGACAATTCAATACTTTGCTAAAGATTGACAAAAGTTGTGTCTGACAGACCAAACTATAATCGGGTTTTAAATGGACGAGTAAGCCCCAATAAAACAAAACTTTGGAAATTTATACTGCCACCGGTAAGATATGCGTGGATAAATATTACACATTGATTTATGCATCTAACCAACTCTTGTAACGTAAGATATCAGTAGCAAAACTAGGCACTCATACAATTTCACTCATAGCACTACATGCACATTTTGGGGTTGGAGTACGGTTTAAGACCTTATCAAAGACACTGCAGAATTTCATAGTTTATTTTATAAACTAAAAGCATTGAAACCCTGACCACAGGATAATGTTGAGATCAATGTCTGTATTGAGTAGTGCACTTTTTTTCATTTGAAAGGGTCACTTCCGTTTAAAAGGAAAGGCATGATTAACTCTGCATAAAGGGACAATTTCATATGTAAAAGGGCAATTTGATATAAACTGGGCAGTTTCATATATTAAACGGGCACTGCTCCCCCATACTGCGATCAGCACTGCCTCAGCTACCCCTATCATTGTACACCCCCTCCCCACATCCTGACTAATTAATCTTCGATTTCTGATAGTTTAGTTTCAAAATTATGTTTTCCCTTTTGTCAAAGGAAACTTAGGTTTTATAGCCCACCCCACCCCCATGGCCGTTGGACCCCCACCCCCTCTCCTTCTATGAACCCTTTTCACCTCTTCTCCATCCTGGTAAATGCTATTTGTATTATCAGATGTTTGATTGTTTCCTTAAAGAATACACCCATTTACATGGCCAAGGTGGGGGTGTTTTGAGGTATGTTGGGGCAAAGAGAGGGAAAGTGGGGGAGTATTTCCAGTTCTTTTTAAACTACATGTATATTACATCATAAATTGATATCTTTGTGCATATTTTCCATCATACAGCTTAGATACTGTATGATGATACACTGTGCACAAAATTCACATTTCCGTACCATGGGAGGGGTGTTACCCCCACCATGCCCCCCTGACCCTGAATCCCATTCGGGTGGCTCCCCTTCTAAAATGAAAAGTTTATACGGAAGCTCTATACCCCAAAATGATGCTTTTATCCGTCTTGTAACAGCAATATTTTGGCTGCACGTCTATAGCCAAGGTGTAGTGGGGGGGGGGGGGTCTTGGAGCATGGCAGGGGTTAGGTTTACACCCGAGGCCTCCCTGTTCTATTTCATCACATCACAAGTACATGTAAATATCTTTGTGCATAATTTCCATCATACAGCTCACATTTTGCACAATATCCACATTTCTGTACCATGGGAGGGGGTCATCCCCAACATAACCCCCTGACCCTGATCCCGAACCTGGTTTGGGTGGCACCCCTTTTGAAATCAAAAGTTAGTTCATAAGGAAGCTCTGTACCAAAAATGGTGCTTTTAGCCATCAAATAACGGTAATCCAAAAAATTGACGTTAAGCTACCTGACTATACTAATGATTAAAGAGCTGTTTCTATTGGATTCCAAACGCTCACATGCAGTTGTAGTCCTAAGGAAGCGCTTTCGAACAGATTGTTAACTTCATCAGGTGATTCCGTTAAAAGTTTTGAAATGAAATGACGGTTTATGTATTTATTTATTTAGTTAATTCTTTAGTTATTGAGTTATTTAGCTGTTTGTTTCTTTGTTTTATTTTATTTCATTCTTTCTTCCAGTCAACTATGAAATACGTCATATCACACAGCAGAATGACTGAATGATTTAGTATTGATGCGTATTAAACAATTCAGAAAGAGTATCAATTTTTTTATTGACATGTAGTGTACTCCATATGTTATTTTTTGAATAAAAACATCCTGTGAGATTATTTCCGAGGCATAATAATTAGTACAGTTTTGAATATCTGAGCTACATAATCCTCAATGATAAATGTCTCTGATAAGGTCTTGAAATGTATTCCGACACAAATTTTGGTAGGTCAACATTTTCCTTTTTTCTTGCAGTCTCTATCTTTATCAAGCTTGCATTATGATAGGGACCTCCAGCATTTTCCGTCAATCTCGTATAATTGTATACAAAATGCTCTTTAGTTTTGATAATTAATCTCTACAAGCACGAATTCTAATAGACTATGGCCCGTATTCTGAAGTCAGGTTTAAATGTAAACCCGAGTCTAAGTGTAGTTTAAATATCCGATGTCGAGTCTAAACATCCGAATTTCTAACATTGCGTTTCTGAACTCTGGTTTAAGTTAAACCCGAGTCTAAGTCTGGTTTAACTTGCATGTATATTTTAGTGTACACCCAGTTTAAGTCTGGTTTAACTCACTTTCAAAAAGGCAAGTTTTGCCTACTTCACGACTTTGAAGACGTTTAAATGCGACTGTTTTTGCACACAGGCCGTCTCAGATAAATTCCATACTGCGCGTCGCATTTTGGCATACATGATATACTGATACATAGCTTGCCGTAGGTTCGTACGGCCTACACTGCCACTGACTGAGGCAGTCGTTGCTGCACCGGTGCGAAAATCACAGTGATAATGAAGGTTCAAATTACAATCTGAACCAACGAACCAGTACTTGAATAACATCTTTGCGTGTTAAAGCGGATAAAAATCTTAACATTTCCCACACAGCTCCCGTAAATTGCCTAGGTCGTCCACTGTATGTAGCAGTCATAACACACTGACACTCGCACGCGCACCGCGAGGCTAGCGCTACAATGTTACAAAAATCATATTAACCCGGGGGGGGGGGGGGCAGTCAAATTTATTGCTGTACACATGCGTGACCAAAAAAACGCGTTTAAAGTGGTGTTTTTTCAGTTTTAGCCACGGGCCGCGCGTGCACTCGTTAAGGGTATGAAAAACACAGATTTTCCAAAAAAAGGGTGGTTTTGAAAGACTGGTCAAACACGGGGTCAAACGTATTTAGGGTATGTTTTTTCCAAGCTTTTTTTTTTAAGACTGGCCAAACGTGTTTAGGGTATGTTTTCCCCCGAAGCTTTTGTCTATTTAGTCTATTTGTTAGCAAGTTTAGACAAACTTGTTTAGGGTTATTTCTGGCGACAACTTGTTTAGGCGGCCTAAATGTGTAATGAACTGCCCGCGAAAACTTGTTTATGGGTTATTTTGCACACAGAGAAAAACTGTAGGGGTGTGTCTGGACAATAATTGGTCACGCATGTGATTACAGCATTTATATTTGACTGCCCCCCCCCCGGGCATATTTATATTATTGAAAGGACATTCAGCTCATACTGTGATGAGAACGATATATTGAGGAGTCTTCTTTCTTCACCTTGTCTTGTCTTCCTTCATTATTCAATCCAGTGTCTTGATTCTATAATTTATACGGAATTTCTAACCTTTCTTGCTAGTATTCTTTCGGGGCGTCCGTTCATGGCTGATTTGCACGCGACGGAATCCGGATATATTTTGTGCGCGTATCAAATGCGCGCTGCATGTTTGGTACATTATTCTTAAATCATGACGATTATCTTTCGTAAACGTTGTGAGAACTTACATACTTCTGATTTACAAAAGCAAAATTGTAAAAATAATTCAGCTATGTAAAAAACTAAATATTAAACCAACATTTTCATAATTTTACAACAAAACAATTGAAGAAACAGCTAATATGCATCTAGCTGCTATCGATCACAATCGATAGCAAAAGTTAAATCTCAGTCTAACTTAACCTGAATTTCAGAAACAGAAATGAAGTTAAACCTGACTTAGACCGGAGTTCGAGTTTAAGTCAGAATACAGGCCTTCATGTTTAAAATTATTTTTCATAAGTTGCTTTCAGCTTTACGTATATAAAAAAATACTTAAAATGATACAATGTAAATCAATACAATACAATAATAAGTTATGTATTTACGATAAATAAGCATAATGTCATTTACATGATACATGTATAAGCTCAGGTGTGTGAGTACACGAAAACTAACCAATATCGCGGGAAAAGGTTCAATCAGTAATGATATCATGAGTCAAGTGATTTTTAATTCAGATGATATACTACAATAATATCCAACTATTATTTTTCAATGTATGAATAATATGCAAATTATGTATAATTCAACAGCATGCATATATTTTACTTATATTATTAATAATAATGACATTGCATTATGGCTCATTTTACAAAATACCTGTTCAAATGCGCTGCCCTAAATAAAGAGATAAGATTAAAATTACCGTTTGAAAAGACAAAAGAAATACTGATTTCCGACATATTGGTGAATCAGGCTCCGGAGTTGGCAAGCAGCAATTGAATCGCCCTTACCACGGATACAGAACAGCTTTCCAGATGCATGTGCCAGCGTGATACCTTATAGGGATAGAGGGGAGACTACTATCTGGACGGTTGACGCATTGTATGGAGGAGCTTGGTGGAGCATTTTGAAGGGAATTTGGATCCAATTAGTGGTCAATGAATTTGACGTGGAATTGGGGTAATGTGGCAGAATTGAGGCAGTTAATCCAGAAGAGGTTCATTGTATCAGCCCCTTTGTGACACTGTTTTGTCACCAAAATTAGAACGTAAAATTCTGGGAGGGGTGAAATGAAGAGTTTCATAGCAAAACCCAATTTTAGGCAAACTGAGATAAAAGACATTTTTTACTGTGCAAATAAAGAGCATGTTAAAAATCTCAACTTAGGTTAAATGCTTCCATGTAATGATACCATCACAGTGGCAAATTTACATAAATCTACGTACGGGTGAGTCCAAGCTATTTTGTCGTGGTAACGCGTTGGACATCAGAGGCAAAAACGGGTCATTTTCCCATATGTTGTGATGAAACCCCAATCCTTGGGTATATTCTAATAAGTACTAAAGATCTTTACCCACAATAGAAATAGAAATTAAAATCACTCACTTTTTAATTGATTAATGTTAATTTATTTATCGGTAACGCGATGGGACCATTCGCCTCTGATGTCCCACGCGTTACCACAGCAAAATAGCTTGGACTTGCCCATATATGGCATTTTACCAAAATTAATTGCTTTAATTGAGCAATTGTCGCCGGAGCAAATGTCGGTTCACCATTTAAGCCAAATACGTCAAAAATTCAATTTTCGGACAAAAAATCGACATACGTTGTTTTGCCATCCGATGTATTTGTGAAAAGTCATCCTTCCTCCGAGCGAGATGAAACTTGCAGCAAACCCGATAACTTTACTCGTCGGTACTCGTTACTCCTGGCTTTTTCCAGAAGTAAATCGGTCGGATTAGCCGGGTTTTGCTCGGTTTAAGTTAACCTGATTTCTAAGCCGTCCTCTTTCTTCCATCCTTAATTCAGGCTTACTGCGAGTGGCTCTTCGTCTGAGCCTATTCCAAGATTCCTCCAAGCAATATCATGTGCATCTGAACAAGCTAGAAGTAAAATGTGTTGTATTAGTAAACTTATGTTTGAATTAAGTCAACCCGATGCTGTTAAGATGTTGCTGCGTCCTCTGACCTTACTCCGTGTTTACAACGAGAGATCTTTACTACGAGAGCATCTCCCTCTTGAGACCTTAATCCAGCGCTTACTCGTAGCTTCCTCCGAGACTACGTTATATACGGTCCTGGATCACCGCATTAAACTTCCTTCTTGAGCAGAATGCTTGAACATACCTGGTTTGCTTTGTAGGTAATTCTCACACATTAATTTTACAACATGAGATCTTATATTATGTAATTAAGATTCAGAGACCAGTTACTGTCGAGGACATGATTGGATCGGGAGGACAATGTGATCGGTCAAAGTCAGATAGCTAAGCAAAGGTAAACAATTATGACTTTCTTTTTTTCTTTATTGACGATAGAAAAGAATATTACAACGTTTATTACCATACTGTGTTTTAATCATGACTGTGTTTCTGATAGCAAATATATCTCAATGATAGTACATGTTTTTTCATGTTGAAAATGTCGTTATAAAGAGCAAGTGTTATCTAACAAAAATCAAGGACAATATAAGCCAACATAATTTTCGCAGGTTCCAGGTAAAATGTTTATCGGCTCACACAAAGCGTTAAACGCAACATTGAACTAAAGGGAGTAGGCAAGCCGTGTTTGTACCAGAATAAATTAGGAATTTGTTTTACCACTGTGGTAGAACTTGTTGAGAATTATGGAGTTGGTGATGAGGAAGATCGAGAGTGAAAAATACTGTGTGGCACCTCTCAGCAAGGCCCCTTTTATAATTCCTAAATTGATGTTAAGTTTACTTCTTGGCTTACTTGTTCTATTGGAACAAAAAGCCAAAACAGCAGTAGACTGGGGGAGGAACTGTCCATATAGAGTACTATGACGTGATTACCATGCATGCGCCAGGCCAAATAAGCTTTGGCTGTAAGTCGGTCATGTGACATCAGGTCGAGGTCGCCGCACAGGCATCCTTATTGGTTGACGATAAATGACCTTTATTAAAAATCGAAGACAAGAAATGCGGCACAGAGAAAGAAATGTACTGAAATACAACCACTTTAGGTCTTTGTTGGCCTGATTAGATTCAGAGAGTTACATTAATTATAGCCTAAGAACAGGAGTACATTTGCACCATTCAGTGCGTACAAACAAAAAGGGTCATTTGAACACTGGAGCGCACTTACGAAAAGGCAGCTCACCGAACCTGGAACCCGGAAGCTCCCACGGAAATACACGTAAGGCACAGTTTTAAAGCATTGGGTACCATCTAGGTTCCAACGGGGGTTCCAAACGGGCATGTGAGTTTTGTGTGGGTTATTTCTGGGAAGTGGGGCATAACTTCCACATGGATCTCAGATGACCCTATCTGGGACACAGATTAAACTCAGATAGCGTCAAATAATTACACAAAAATGCAGGGAAGACTTGTGCCCATTCCTCTCTGATGAATATGGTAATTAGTTCATGAATATTCATAAGTCACATTGTAAAACCCATGTAGGACCCAACTGGACCCAACTGGGCCCAGTCCATGTAAGAGTGTACATTTCCATGTGTCACAGCCCACATCGAATACACATGAGACCCATACATGTTGTTCTGGGTTGATTACTAATCAAACTGCCCATATGACATCTATATGGTCCCATATGTGTTGTTTTGGGCTGATTACTTGTCAAATTGCCCATATTAGAAAGTTGGCACAATTAATGACTACATCAAACACTGTGTAAATCGCATCGTCCACTAGCACTAATATCGTTAATATTAGTACTAGTATTCAAATATCAAAGTCTACGACATACATTAATTTCACGTGATTGTGCAGTGTACGTAGGCTGTGGCGTGACTCTATACAGGGTGGCCCAAAAAGAATGCTACGAGTATGATCGCTAATTTCTTCACCATTATCGGCAAAATGTCATTAATTTTATTTCGTTGGTTAGAACATTCTTTTTCCAATAAAATGATACCAAGATCATTGATTTTGAGTGAGGCGTTTTGACTATAGGGCCATTTTTTGGAGGCAATGCAATTTCTCAAATTTGCCAACTTTTCAACAGCGGCGGTCATCGGAACGTCGAGATATTCTGGCGTCTCAGCTTGCCATACCGGACAAACCGCAATGACAAAGGGCTGGAATGCCCTCGCTTTCATAAGGAAGACGATGCGAGCTTCATCTCCATTGTCATCGCGGTTTGTCTGGTATGGCATGCTGAGACGCGAGAAT
>JZLH01S0078887.1:76798-88987 GCA_001188425.1 Eucidaris tribuloides | reverse complement strand
CTTGGTACGAAAAACCAGTATTTCCTAAACTTGTAACGGCTGTAATAATTCACATGCATTCTGAAACTGAAACCCGTCCATGCATCGTCTGGGTGAATTCTGGCTAAATGCCCTAGCGCTCCCGATTGTCGTCACATTTGCCAGGTTGAAATAAAAATTGATCACTGGACGTAAGATAATCAAAAGAAATCAATTCTCGCTGACACAGTTTGTACAATTACGTAAAATAGCACAACACAACTGGGGGGGGGGAGGGGCTATGCATAATAATTAATTAAATAATGACAATAATAATAATAATAATAATAACTAATAATAATAATAATAATAATATAATAATATATTAATAATTAATAAATAATATATACAAACAACAACAAACAACAACAACAATAATAATATAATAATAATAATAATAATAATAATATATAAATAATAATATAATAATAATAATAATAATAACAATAATAATTACTAATACTTACTACTACTATACTAATATCTGATTTTTAACACCCATGGTAAGCACTTCAGTCAAATAACTGCTTCTTCCGCGGGCCTGCATAACACTAAATGTATTATTACCTTTCTATTCTGTTCTGAATACGAAGCGCCTCGGCTGGGAAAGCAGAAAGGTTACCATTTTTAAAAGTATAATGATGTACTTTTGTCTCGATTCGGACATTAAATTTCGCGCAGCAACCGCGACGCACACACAGCGTTTAATCCGCATCTTGTTTCACTGAGGGAGATCAGTGCTTGCTTACATTAAGCGCGTATCTGCGATTTATCGACCATCTCCACTCAGCGCGCACATGCATTTCCTAAATGGGTACGTAGTCAAGCATCTTGTATGCAAGGATATATCAACTTTAGAAGTTGTTTGCAAACTCCCCATATAGTAAACATACTGCTCAATTCTAAGTAAAACAATGTTACCATGCCAGTATTGAGTCAACTACCATGATTCATGATGGCGGAATATAAAGCCACGATTATGATGTATTCGGAATTTCCGGCACCCGCTATGTGAATGGACTAAGACGCGGATGAATGTACATGATCGTCATTGTATTCGGTCTGAGCGGAATGTAGCAGTTTTTTTGAAATGGTCTAACAATTCTTTTTAAGGCGACAAATTATTTAACAATAGAACAAATGTTAACAGTGTGCAAGATTGGAATCTCTATTTTTCAGAAACTGTTCTGCCCAGACGGAGATGACGTCCGTTTCTCGAATATGGGCATTAAAACCTATAAGTACCAATTTTTAGCGGCGATTTTTAGGCAATATTTCCCATAGACAAACCCATCTGTAGCACAATGCGTAAGTCCTAATTTAATCAAAAAGGTGACAAGTGTGGTGAAACATATCAATAATTTGAAGTACATCTTTAGTATGAAATCTTGCTTTCATTTTTCGAGCGTCCCATTTGATGCTGAAAGTCGTACTTTGCAGATGAAATTAGTACGTTTAAAAACTGGCGCAACTTTTGACTTGTTAAAAATCCCGTGGTGAAAGTGGGCGCGACACGCGTGGTCCGTGGCGTCCGGTCATGGCAGAGATGTCGCACTTTTTCACTACGGCGGCGGCAGCGGCGGCAGTGACCGGGCGGGCCTCGAACCGCGACTTTCGAATGGGTGAAGCGGCGCTCTAACCACTCGCGGCCATCCACCATCACGGAGGCCACTCTTATGCCCCAAACGAAAGTAGTGCCTTTTTTTGCTTCTAATTCAATTACGTCAAAAGACATGACAACAGATTATTTATGAAAGCCACAGTTAGACGATCTGCCAATCCATTCACGGGTTTCTATCAGGAAGTAGCCTATACAGGGTGGCCCAGAACGAATGTTACGAGTATGATCGCTAATTTCTTCACATTATCGACAAAATGTCATTAATTTTATTTCGTTGGTTAGAACATTCTTTTCCATATAAGATGGATACCAAGATCATTGATTTTGAGTGAGGCGTTTTGATTCTAGGGCCATTTTTCGGAGGCAATGCAATTTCCCAAATTTGCCAATTTTTCAACAGCGGCGGTCTTCTGAACGCCGAGATATTCTGGCATCTCAGCTTGCCATACCGGACAAACCGCGATGACAATGGAGTTGCAGCTCACATGGTCTTCTTTATGAAAGCGAGGGCATTCCAGCCCTTTTGTCATCGCGGTTTGTCTAGTATGGCAAGCTGAGATGCCAGAATATCTCGGCGTTCCAATGACAGCCGCTGTTGAAAAATTAGCAAATTTGGGAAATTGTATTGCCTCCGAAAAATGGCCCTAGAATCAAAACGCCTTGCTCAAAATCAATGATCTTGGTATCATTTTATTGGAAAAGGAATGTTCTAACCAACGAAATAAAAATTAATGACATTTTGCTGATAATGGTGAAGAAATGAGCGATCATACTCGTAGAATTCTTTCTGGGCCCCCCTGTATATTCCAAACATTTTGAATAATTTTGTGGATTTCCATTTCTTCATTTGTACGATATCTCAATCACCACAGAAAGAGGGTGATCTGTTTAGAAAGCCCCGATAACATCGTTTTTAATCCGATCATTTCGTATGAAGGAAATGATGACATGTTAGTCATTGTAGGATATAAAGACCGCAAAGTGTTAGATTTAGCTTCTCGTTCCGTCAGCCCAGAACCGGGGGGGGGGGGCAATGATTTTTGTTTGTACTATGGAATGTACACCAAAGATTTGGATGATTCTTGCGACATATTAGTAGTAGTAGTAGTAGTAGTAGTAGTAGTAGTAGTAGTAGTAGTAGTAGTAGTAGTAGTAGAAGTAGTATCGTCATTTATTGTCATTATCACTATTATTTTTATGTATATATTGTATTGATTTTGACGGTTAAGGAAATAAAACGAACAGAAAAGATGTCGCCCCTGCGGCATTGTCCATCTTTTTAGACGGTTATGAGGCCTTTGCAGGCCTAAATGGGAAAGCTTATCACCATAAACCTACAGCAGGAGGAGACGCACTTTCTGAGACTATCGCGCCATGGGCAAAGCACAATGGTGAACTGTTATGAAATTAATTCAATACTTTAATCTCCTACCTCATAATCACAGCGTCTACATCTGGGAAAATATGCATTCGTTCCACAAACAATCATACCACCGTCCTCCAGTCTATTTACCGATGTAATGTAATTCTGGCAGTGCACCTTTAGAACCAGACATGTTAATAGAATTCAATTGCAGTCAAACTTTGATGGTTGACATCAATGGAATGGGTTTATATTGATAACAATTAAGTCACCTATTTGAGAGAAAGTATATTTAAAGAAAATAAAACAGATCTCATCAAAATTATTAAACGCGGTATCATTATCTAATATTCGTATACAAACTCCCCAATATGTTATAGGATTAGACCTACAAGTCTTCGGTTTAGTGAGTGTTGGTTATTATACTTGTGTTAAAGATTGTGTTGGGGATGTGCAAGTCCATTACTTCCCTTCATTATCAATACCAAACGGTAGTTTAGTACTTACAAATGGTGTGTTGAAAGTCTGAGATCCATACGTCATGAATTTGTTGTTTTATGAGAAAAACTAATAACGACATGTTACCGGAATGTTGTTCTTTCTGTGAGTTTCAATTTTGCTCAAAATGCAAATCGCGGTTACTGTGCACCGTAGCAAGACGAGCGCAGCCCTCTGATTGGTTAACGGCTATCCCCTGCGCGACCTTTGGCTAACGGCTGATCGGACCATTTTGGAACGGCACGTGCACGTTTGACGTCGCGGATTTTTTTTTAAATTTGCTCCTGAGCAAATGGAAAAAGGATGAAGTTTAATCGTCCAGATTTTAACCAAAACTCAATATTCTACCCCAAGTCTCTATGAGAGGTGTTTATTTATATTAATCTTCACATTGGATATGATTTCAGCTGATTTGATTCATATAGATGTTTTTTGACGTGCAAATCAATAACACAATCTTTAAAGAGATAATTCTTAATGATATTGATCAAATAACTCGTTTTTAAGGTGGCGGTGAAGGTATGTGGAGAAAATAAATGAATTCTCCCAAACATCTATCTTAATCAGATACACAGTATAGCATGATGTTGCCATCACCAGCACAAATGCAAACAAGTTGCATAATATAAACATACTGTCCACGATGAAATTGAAGACAGTTACAACTTAAAACATATTTACTTACGAATTTATGGCAGAATTGCGAAAATTAAAATGAGCCAGAGAGTTACCACCTACCATATAAAACAAAAATGTATCTTTGACATTTTGCAAATCATTATGTGAAGGTACCCAATATGGACTTTATGGTTAATACAACTTGGAACAATACATTTTATGAAGGCAATGCGTATTGTTACATCAGTGCAACGTACATAAAATATCGATTACACAAAGTGCAATGTATTGTATTGATATTTAAAACCAGCCAGCTGTTTAAACACAATTTGTGAGGCGAATTTTGATTGTTAACATGGACCCACGAAATTAATGCAACAAGACTAATTATGATGTTATGTTAATGTGATTATTATAGTGTTACCTGCGCATCTTCGGCACCAAAATAAGCATCACAGGGATAGTTTTCGTCAACAACTTCAACAGGGATGGTGAGATTCATGACCTTGAAAGATTTACATGACACTTATTATAGATCAAACGCAACTACGAATACATACTCCATCCCGCAGGCAGAGTACAAATAAACAACAGGTTGGTACAGGTTGGTACCACACTCTTCGTCGGCGGCCTGGGTGTAACAATGATGTTAGAAAAATCCTTTCTAAATGTAAATGGGCAATTCCTCCGTGCTTATTACGTTAGACTTTATGACAAACTTATCAACACCTTGGGCTGCTTACAGAATATCGCTTCATATTATTTTCTGTTGGTTGTATTGATCCAATTCTCTAGACTGGCACCGTACTTCCACAACATCCAAGCAAAATGATGAGACAGTGTTTTTCGTGGGTAATGAATACGAACTTTAATTATGGTTAGTTACGTTACGTAAAGAGGACATGGAAAAAAATGACGAGTCTTTGTCCTCAAAGTTTCCTCAACCTGTTTGCAACTGAAACAAATTGTGGTATTCATGCTATTACTGACATCTTGATAAGTCATTTGATATATAACTTATTGATAAAAATCTTTTCGTTTTTAACTACAACATCAAAAACATGGTTAGTTACGTTACGGTTAGTTACGTTACATTTTGTCCAGCCACACAAATTTGCGTTTATTCATGTCTTTTTTTTATATAGTATGCATATGTGGGGCTTTATTATGTTCAAGACAATGAGAAGAGGATATTGGCATGGAAAAAAACTGCAGAATAAATGATAATTTTTCATAAAACTGAGATTTAGTCACACTAGTCCCACATGTGGTATTTCATGTATGGTTCTGATTCTCCTAGAGGGTGCTGTTAAAGATGTAAAATTTAGAGTAGAAATGATGTCCCCCATTGTTTCTTCATGATTCATACCCATTCAACCATTAAAATGTAATACGGTTCGCGATAGACCAATTTGTGATTTGTCCAATAATTCACGGAATTGCCCAAATAATTATACACACATACATGGATAGAACATGGAACGATATATATGACAAGCGTACACTCTTTAAAGGGACTGAATCGTGGCCATCGACCGGCGCCTGATGAGAACAAAACTCAAGGCCGTCACCCTGTTCGCTAGCTCCGTTTCGAGTTACATACGTAGTGTAGAGTTCAGTGCACGCGGTGGAGTATTTATTTCGTTGCAGTACTCAGCGGACTGCGATTGACGCACACGCTAATGCGAAAGTGCCCGAATAATCGATTCGGCACGTTTCGGTAAATTTAGTAGGACCTCCAGTAATTCGCTGCTTTTCATTGGTCGTACTAAATACACGGTCTGCCAGTGCGCTGCTGCGTGCATCGAACTGGTTTCGGACAGCATCAACAGCCACGATTCGGTCCCTTTAATGTACAATTCACTAACACCTTACTTTTGACCTCATAGGGTAACGCAAGTGTACAAACTTTCTCACCACGTGTCAACATAATGATAGATTACTCTTGTATGTGCGTAATATCTGCTGGCCTATAATACTGGGTAAATTTATTCAAAATGTAAATGCAAATAACATTTCAATAGTCCCTGTAAAATTCTTTGTAGGTTGCAACACGGCGCATATTATGTGTCTTCATAAACAAACCTATCGACCTACCCGGTAATCCCCTCATATATGCACTCGTCATGCTAGTCATTATAGATGAAATGACAATGTAAAGGCACGCATTTCTTCAGCGAAATTTTACAAAAGCCACTCTACACAATGGTTGTGACCTTTCACACTCTTCAAAGAACTATGGCATAATGGGGTCATTCGGGACATAATACTAACTGCGAACTGGCTTATTCCTCCCCTTCCAGCGTCGAGGGTTTTTTTTTTTTGGGGGGGGGGGCGGGGGTTAAATCTACCCGGGGGAGGGGGCAGTCAAACATAATGCGTACACATGCGTGACCAAATTATTTCCAGACACCCCCTAAACGAGTTTTTCTCTGTGTGCAAAATAACCCCCTAAACAAGTTTGCCGCGTGCTTCATTAATACATTTTGGGCCCTAAACAAGGTATCACCAGAATATTACGTTTGACCAGTCGTTCAAAAAAAGCTTGAGGAAAAATACCCTAAATACGTTTGACCAGTCTTTCAAAACTACACGCGCGGCCCGCCGCGTCTAAAACTGAATAAACGCCCTTTAAACGCGTTTTTTTAAATTTTGGTCACGCATGTGTACAGCCTTATGTTTGACTCCCCCCCCCCGGGCAATCTACTTATGTTGCTGGTAATTCTTGCTGGTATGCTTTCTGCTATGGATTAACGCGATGTGAATTGAATGACAAATAATTATGATTTGCGTCAATTCAAACCATCTATTTTATAACGTAGTCATCCATATTGTGTACTACCTGTGTATTGTTATTCTGAAAGAACTTGTACAGGGAGTTCTTCCCACCAAGGATTATGATCCCTTCTTCCTCATTGACTTCCAGAATTCTGAGGTGATCGGTTGATTGTACGGACCATTTTCCACTGCCCAGAATATCTATAGTAAAAAGTATATAAAACGTCTAAATTGTAAAATATAGGTACAACGCGATAGAAAAAAGGTCTGAAAGACCGAAAGCCCGGACCGAAAGCAGATAGGCTAAAGGCCACCACACACTACACGATTTTCGGTCGCACGACTGACCGACTTTGGATCCGAGTTTTTTTTTTTAAAGGCGCTTATAATATACACGCTGATTTATTTCAGATCCAAAGTCGGTCAGTCGTGCGACTGAAAATCGTGTAGTGTGCGGTGGCCTAAGTTTTAGCTCGATGGCCCGACAGGCCGACGATTTCAGTCTAACGAACCAACTATGTATAATTAAAATATAAACCGTATGTGGTTGTGTATACAGAATAATTATTTATGTATAGATTATATGAAGTAAATGTGTCTTTATGTGGATGTCTTTCACTTGTGTTATTCTTGTCAAATAATTTCACGTGTATGCATAATTGCATGTATGAATAAATGCAGAAAATGATCTGCCCAAGCATTAAAAAAATACTTTGATTTCAAATGGGCTCCTTATGTGGAAGAACAAAGGCAAACACCCAAAATCTGCCCTTCCAGGGGCCGTTTCATTTAAGGTGTTAAAAATAAGATTTGTCAATTTTAGTATTTAATAACACAAAAAATATACACCAGATTATACTGGCATTGAGTATAGTTGCAGCTGAATAGTGAACATTTATGGTGGAAGTGGTTTGAATAAGATATCAATATTCAGTTTTATATAATTCATGCTTATTTAAAAAGTTAGGGTTCAGATTTTGCTCAATATCCACCCCTGTACAAAATTAAAACTGTACAGAAATCAAATGGTGTGTGTGTGAGTGTGTGTTCAGTCCCTACACAATAGAAATAGACAATGGCTGTGGATAGTGAATAGAGTCTAGCAGTTGCCAGGCTGCTTATGAATATTAATAAAGCATTTATCTTCCTTGGACGTAGTCTGTGAAAGACTGCGTACCAAAGTCTCCAATGTGCAGTCTCTGGCAGCCATTGTCTATTTCTATTGTGTGGGGACTGAACACACACTCCCACACACACCATTTGACGGTTTCAATTTTGTACAGAGGACTGGATATTGAGCAAAATCTGAACCCTAACTTTTTAAATAAGCATGAATTACATAAAACTGAACATTGATTGATATCTTATTCAATCCACTTTCACCATAAATGTTCACTATTCAACTGCAACTATACTCAATGCTAGTATAATCTGGAGTATATTTTTTGTGTTATTAAATACTAAAATTGACAAATCTTATTTTTAACACCTAGTACTTTACTATCACGGTTACACTTACTTTCAACATTCGTTTCAAAATTATACAGTGCACATCTCTCTTCACATGGCAATCCCTGACGACGAAAAGTGGTGAACGAGAAGCAACAGGATGAACATGAGTTCTAAGAGTAAAAAGGGGAAATGGAGATATTATTAAATAACGCTAGTTTAATGCTGACATTTTGTGTACCTACAGGGGACTGGGGCACGCGTGCCTCGAGCGGCACTCGGGGACGGGGCAAAAATGCAAAATGCAAAACTAAAAAAAGAGGGCAAAAACTAAGGGGAAAATAATAATCGGTGACCAAAAGACAAATGGGGGCGATCGTGAGGTAAAAGTAAAGAGAAAGAAAGAAAACCCCGAACCGGAGGCGAACCCAGATAGAAACTGCGCTTGGCCTTGGTGCACCACTTTTAAAATTTCTTCTTAATTACATACAAAGTTTCTGTCCATTCAATGATTTTGTTTCTTGTTAGGTTTTTATATACAAAAATTGAATAGTTGAAAGTTCCAGAGATGCCACGTGTACTTTGGCACTTTTTACATTGCAAAACATCCGAATGAAGTAAATTCACTCATTATTGCGAGTGAGTTGAGGCGAAATTCACGTAAATAATAATATTAATTCATTATTTATGTTATTTGAGAGATATACAATATAGATCTAGGCCTTTTAAATAATTTACAGCTGGTGCGAGGATGTCCACGCTCGAATGCGTTTGAATATGTAAACACAATTTTCACGCGATGATGGGAACCATGGAGGTAATGTCAGTATGTAAACAAACATCGACTGCGTAATTGTGGATGAAAGGAACGCTTATAATCATGAGGTGATCGTCTGAACCAGTCCTGTCTGTTCCAGTCCTGTCTGTTCCAGTCCTGTCTGTCTGCAACAAATGTGATTACTATGATAACAGATATATTAAAGTGAATATAGAAAACGGTGCAAATACTTGCCTTATTTTGGTAGCATTCGTCCCAATATGATATACTGTATTGTTGAACATATCTGCATTAGCCCAGCTGCAGGGCAGTTACATTATAGAACACCACCAGTGGCGTAACTACGGGGGGGGGGGGGGCACGGGGGGCACGTGGCCCCGCCCTCTAGATCGCGCAGCCCCCCCACATTAATTGACGGGATTAGGGGGTTAGCCAAGGGCAGGAGCGCGTGACATGCGTTCGGTGAGATCAAGTTGCAACTCCAGATAAGGGTCGGAGTTGTGAATGGGTTCTGGGTGTATACAAATGATGCGCTGGCTTTTCAAAGGTAGCGTGTGACATACAGGATTTGCGAAGAGTGTTGAATTCTCATGGTAGGCCGAAAAAATCAGGAAAATAGATGCACAAATAGCAGAGCTCTGCACATAATTGCCTGACCTCCAGAATGATTCGGTTTCATCACAGAACCACAGAAGTGCATCCGTAAATTGTAATTATTCGATATTTTTGGTCATTTGTACAAATTAAAACTTCCACATCTTGTTAGACACGAATGTTTTGAATATACATTCTATATTTCAGCTCAAAATAATTTTGCAAACGCCTGTGTTACAACTTAAACTATCACTATGGAGAATATCAGCCTATCCAGATTTCTTACAATCTACCGACGTAAAGACCTTCTCGGGGGAACCCCCGGGGGAACCCCCGGGGGAACCCCTTTTTGTGAGAGTGGGTATTTTTAATAACCACACTAGTGGAAATAATATTGTCGAGGGGGCTGTGATTATTGTTTTTGAGGGCTACAAACATTTATTACAAACCTTTCGTGAGATCACGTTGATAACTATTCAGATATGTATGTATATTTATTAAATGGAACACACGTTCTAAATACGAATGGGAGAGCCCCCGATCTTTTTAATCACTCGCCATGTTACATGTCATTATGTATGCAGAAACATACCGGAAATACCACAGCTGCGCAATAATGAATGACAATACCTCCAGAATATGGGTGTATACAAGGGGGGTAAGGTGGTTGTACGAACCCCCACCACACTGAAAAAAAAATTGAAAAGGTCCACTTTTTTATGAAAGATAATTTTGTTTTCTGAGGATCTTTCAATGATATGAAAAAAAATCATTGATCAGGCATTATTGCTGTTATTTCTTTAAGAAAAATGTCCAAACTATTACGTTCACGACCCACCCAGAACAAAAATCCTGGATACACCCCTGTGTAATGTGTCAGTTTCATCACAGATGTACGTCAGTTAATGTCAATTTTTTGATATTTCTAGCCATTTGTACAATTTGAAACTTTCATATTTTGTTAGGCAAGAATATTTTGTGTTATACATTCCACATTATTTTCACCTCAAGATAATTTTGCAAACGCCCGTGTATACAGCTTTCAAAATCAGCTGTCTCAAATGGATTTCTTCAATTTTCTCAAAAAATACTGAACGTATCAACAAGATTTTTGCTACACAGTTAGCTTGATACTAATAAAATATGACCTGAAAGCGACAAGGAAAACAAATGATTAAAACGCAGGATATAAATTTAGAAAGAAGTGTCAGCGATCGGCTGTTTGTTATGAATGATTACGTAAGTGGGCTAAAAGGCCTTAGCAACCGGAAGGCTGTGGTATGCTCCCTTTAACTTGTGGTGTTCTACAGGGGTCCATCCTTGGACCCCTTTTGTTCTTGATTTATGTTAATGATTTAGTTCAAGCCTCCAATTCTTTAGAATACATTATTTTTGCTGACGACATATTTTGTTCACATACAGATTATAACACTTTAATTGCCAACCTTAACATTGAACTGCCCAAACTCTCTTTTTGGTTTATAGGAGCAATATGTTATCTCTTAATACTTCAAAAACTACTTTCATTCATTTTAAAAGTTGTAGATGAAAAGATCATTTTGATAATAATCATTTATTCATTGATAATGTATCACTTGAACAAAAGTCATGTACTAAATTTTTAAGTGTTATAAATGAATATTAGAACTGGTCTGATCATGTTAAATATATTTCCACCCCAATTGCTTGTAATGTTGGTATATAATGTAAACTCCGCCATTATCTTCCTGTAAAAACTTTGTTTATGCTTTATAACACACTTGTATTACCTTATAATTATTGCAGTATAATTTGGGCAAATTCATACAGTAGTACAAACTCTATATTTATGTTACAAAAGAAAGCCATACGTATAATGTGCTGGTGCTAATTATCGTGATCACACCGACCCTATTTTTAGTAGACATAAAATCTTGAAAATAAACGATATTCATTTTATGCAAACTGCAATCTTTATGTTTCATTATAATGCTAAACTCTTACCTTAATTTTGAAACTATGTTCCAGGCCAATAGAGAAGTCCATCCATATCCCACAAGGCATGCATGCAACATTCATTTGACTAATCCCAAAACTCTGTTAGCACACAAATCCATAAGACATACTGGCCCAGACGTATGGAATTCTTTACCTCCTCAAATTCGTAACATAAATTCAACCGGTCTATTAAAAAAAATCGCTTAAATATATGCTACTTGCTCGATATCAGTAATCACAAACCTATCCATAATGTAAATTATTCTGTTGCTTAACTCGTCTTTTTGTTATAAACGTGCCACTGAACTTGCCAATATACACTGCCCTTTTGTTGCCCTATACTGGTTAACGAATTTCGTATTGTAAAAGTTACTTCTCCTGTCAGTGGATAACATCCAGGTTAGGTAGCTTCTCTTTATCTCAATGTACATGCCATCGTCACTATCATAGTACTTATACTCAATGAGGATTCTTCTGTCTTTACCACCCCCCTTT
>JZLH01S0078887.1:54538-65667 GCA_001188425.1 Eucidaris tribuloides | reverse complement strand
GAACGTTCATTTAAAATTTTGTTCCCCCATAGACTGCTGTATTAGATAATTTTTGTCCACAGGACAATAATTCATATACCAATACTTGCTGGTGACAACACTGCTGTCTAAATTTCTGTGTTCTTGGGTGTTTAATAATCCATGTAAACACTATCATGCAGGCCAGATATTGAACTATGACAATTTTTAAAAGGGGCTTCCGCATTGTTTAACTGTCTTTAACCCCTTGGGAACGATGGGCTTGTACAGAGCCCAGCACATGACACATTCAGAGACGACTGGCTGCCACAGAACCTCCAGAAAATGTTCTAAGCTTTTCACTCAAACTTATTGCCTACGAATGACTCTGTACATTTACCGGTAAGTAAACATTTTGACCTGGGGTGATATGTACTGGGCTTCTGTACAAGCCCCTCGTCACCAAAGGGTTAATATGTAATCATGATTAGTAAAAGTTATATAGTATGATGATATTATCATTATTTATCCCTCTAATACACAGGTTGGACACATTTGATGAGGAGCCCTATACTCACACTGACGTCCATTTTGAACAATCATGTATACTGTACAACCTAGGAACCCTCCATTCCATTCTGGGTGCCATCGAGTCAAGAATTTCCGAAGAGGTAAACTAAAAATCAAATTTCACCTATTTTCATTAATTCAATGAGATTTTTAGCTCTTAACATGCCAGAGGATTTAAGTCTGTATGGACTTTATGTGCATTATTTGATGCAGATCTGCAACGCTGGTATGTTAAGAGTTAAAAATGTATGAATCACGGATAAGGCAGGTGGAGGGTTGGTTTGAAAAAGAAGGATGTACTTAAGGATGTACGTAAGGATGTACTTAATCGAGCAAGGTGGTGTGAGAGTGATTGCTGCAAAAATGCGGTAAATTCTGCCACCCCCATTATCTAGAATAACCCAGATTAAATGTGGATGGATGATTTTGCTGTAATACTAGCAAGTACATGGATGATATTATGGTAATTGGAGCAACAAAATGTGATGAATGATAAATTAATTTGTGAAAAGAACTACATGTGCAGCTCGTCCCGTATACTATTTCAATTCAATTTAGGACAAAACACTACTTCAGTCAAGTACACTGTTTAAGGTTACTGCTATGAAGCTTTCACTGTCAAATCGTTGGCGTTCATCCGAACCGTCGTATCGCTATATGACAGTTTGATTGACCGCACCTTCAGGAGCGAACGCGTTCAAACCGAATTGTTGTATGTTACGTGTATTATGAATGATGGATACGACAATTTGGTTTGAACGCATTCGCTCCCGGAGGCGTGGTCAATCAAACTGTCGTATAGCGATACGACGGTTTGGATGAACGCTGACGAAATGTTCCCTCCTTGTTATGCAATTAGTAAAACTGGCTTCCTGGAGGACTTTTTCTGTAACAGACATGTCACACTGACATAACACCAATGATGATGATGAAAAACTGGTTACTGTGGCAGTAATTGTGTGTGTGTGTGTGTGTGTGTGTGTGTGTGTGTGTGTGTAACATTCTGTGGGGTCAATTTATGTCAGGGTCATACGTAATTCAATACTGGTAAATCCTTTCTTCTTCCTCCCCCAACAAACAAATTTAATATAAATCCTTCCAGCCTAGATATACACCCTAGCCAGTATTTCAGCTTATTCAGTTTGGAAGTATTTCTACTTCCCCCAGTCATGATTTTCCTACTGTATTATGTAAACATTTACCTTAATTTAACTGTGTGGCACATGAATAGTCAACTTAAATTTGTCCACTTGACTTGATGTGCATGGATCTTTATCAAGACAAGTCCTAAGGAGGACAAGTCCCTGGAGATGATCCCCACCTGCCAACTACCAGAGAGGATGGCTCCCCTGCAGGACATCTCCTCTGGGAAGACAAATTCCTTGGAGGACAAATTTCCTGGAGGACAACTCTTCTGAGGACAAATCTCCCGAGGACAGCTCCCCTCAGGACAAATTCTCCGAGGACAACTCCCCAAGGACAACTGAGATTTTTAAAACATTGTAAAACTGACTATGAGTACACATGTACTTCATAGGCAATGTATTGGATGTTATTATAAACCAGCAATCTGTGTACTAGTACATGTATCTCCTTGGTAAAACCCTTGTGGCAGTATTTATTCGGACTAGTGATCCTTTCTCTTGACAGGAAATGAAGGTGGCGTGCACACATTTCCAGTGTGCAGCCGGTGCCTTCACCTACCTGAAGGATAACTTTCAATGTGACATGAGCCCAGACATCTCATTTGAACTGATGAATATGTATATCAACACCATGCTGGTAAGTACTAGATGTGGATTTCACATAGAATCTTGTGTATTTTCCAAATTTCAAGACGGGCTTAGGAGTTTCTGAGATACATGTATGGGTTTCATTCAGGCATACTTTCTTTTATTCATCCATCTAGAAGAAAAGTAAAATACATAGTGTGAAAAGTATTACCTGTATATCTAGCATTTTACAATTTATATATAATACAAAATAAATAAGTATACATGCAAAAGTGTCTCCTAGAAAAATCAGGAAAGCTCCCCCAACAATTAAAGAAAAATAAATTCATAAAAAAAATCCAATCAGTATCGATCTCTGTCCATCAAAGCCAGGTTCAGGAATATCTCGTGGAGCACTTGATGCAGGACAACTGGAAGAGCTCCTTCAACTAACAAACAAATAACCAAATAATAAAGCACATTATAAGTAAAAAACAAATGTAAATCAAAAGAGTTGACTAGTTCACTTTGATATTTCTTTAACCCGTTACTTAAGTGAACTGGATTTGTCAGGTATAATTCTATATGAATTACAGAATCTCGGAGGCAACGGATTAAAATACTATGCAGGCCTCTACAAAATTTTTTTTTTTTCACTTGCCCGACAGGGCAAGTGAATTTTTTTTAGGCTTGCCCTCAAGGAAAAGTACTTGCCCGAATTTTCTTTTATTTTCTTTGTTTTTAATATTTCTTAAAAGTAAAAATATCACAAACATTTATTTACAAGTGTTTTGATAACAGTTAACAAAAATGAACTTTACTCTTGGCAATTAAAACTGCTCAGCCACCGGCCTATGATGCTTAGCCCTGCATCAAAGGAAACAGAGTACGGTATGCAAAGAACTGATCAGAGTGACAGTAGAATGTATCAATTATAAATTTCACGAATGACTATGAAGAAATTAATCACTATACTGGTAAGCCTCAACTACTGTTTCAATAAATGCTTACCTCCAAAAAGTGACAGTTGATGGGTTGAACTGTGGGTCCAATGTCGACGAGATGACAACCGCTTCAACCAAGTAAAAAGAAAAAAAAAAAAAAAAAAAGGAATCTGTAAAATTATAAAACTATAGTATTAAACTAAAATTAATCTTTTGAAAAGATAGCCTGAATCTATTATCTCCCCAAAAATATTTATCTTATAATTCCAGTATACGAATATCGTTGAAAAAAAAAAATAACTGTTAATCCAGTACATGCGGATCCGGCCGACTCAGAAATGCGGGAGTTGACATCAATCACTCGATCCATAGGGACTTCGACTACAGGGCCCAACATTGATACCAACTGTGTGGGACTGAGAATTCATCAGTCAATTATTGACTGACCATATGACAGTTTGAAACGATGTATAAGTCAAATATTTTTAAAACAAGTCTCTTATCATTGGTAACAATATTAACAACAATGAATGCGCTTATCACCAAAATTACACATTCTTAACGTCTTACTTTACAAAACAAATTTCTCTCCGCATGTTAGCCTTACGTACCGGATAAAAACATGAGATTGAAAAAGTCTGGGCGGCGCAGGCAGAAGCGACTCGATGGTCGTTATGTTTCCGCCTTCTTGACATGCGCCTCAACGTAATTGACATGGAAAGTTATCTCTCTGATGATATCCGTGCGCACGAG
The DNA here is from genome assembly GCA_001188425.1 of Eucidaris tribuloides. Lineage (NCBI taxonomy): Eukaryota > Metazoa > Echinodermata > Echinoidea > Cidaroida > Cidaridae > Eucidaris > Eucidaris tribuloides. Next base: position 61,730 of record JZLH01S0078887.1, on the reverse strand, counting down.
GAGAGTCGGTGTAATTAGCCGCTCCATTTTTCATACTTTGTTTACGTCGTTTATCGAACAGACTGAGGTTAATTTTGTTCTGTGTTTGCTGTTTTCGCCCGGTTTTTTTTAATTAATGGCGGAATGTTTTGAATGTCCAGTTCTATCAAGCTAATGTCTGTGTTTTAATATTTCATTTTGAAAATACCGCCTTTGCCGATCGGCAATTGAAATGAGTTGCTTTTGCTTGCCCGCCCGTGTTTTTCACTTGCCCCGGCAAGCGGGCAAGCGGTTCTGTCGCGCCGCTGCTATGTCCAGGTCAGGATTGCTCTGGTAAAGTCGGTGCAAGACAATCAGAAAAGCTCCTCCTGCAAACAAACATACAAAGAAGTGCCGGTAAACAAAACAAAGTAAATAAATCAGATAAAGTCTTCACTAGCTTACTTTGACATTTTTTCCAATATCAGGGCCAGGCGCAAGAATGCCTTTTGGAGAAGTCGATGCAGGACAACCGGAAAAGTTCCCTGGTGGCCCGCATCAGCACCCAGGTGGTGGACTACTACAAGCAGGCCTTGAAGGGGCTGGAGGACAGTAACATCAGCAGTTTGATGGGGTCAAGGAGGAGCAAGTGGTGGAGGAAGATACTACAGATAAAGACCCATCACTTCACTAGTATTGCATATGTGAGTTGTGTGGGTGGGTGGGTGTGTTTTTTTTTGGGGGGGGGAGAGTGGTGGCAGGAATTTAATTACAAGTGTGCTTCAGGCTGACAGCTAGTTGATTTGATTAGAAAACAAATATCTGGGTAATATATTCCAGAAATTTTGAGAAAAATGGGCAAATATAAATTTGTGCAATATTCCGGTTACTACGAATTGACAGTCATAATATTGTCTTGTGGAAGAGTATAGGTAATGGTATGCATGAATTTGTGTCAAATGCCTTCACCAACTGATTGGTAGATTGGCAGACGTCCCCACTGTAGAAAAACAGAGAGTAAACCTAATAGGTGTATGACATTTGCTCTAGTGAGCAAATTCTCGGGAAATTATTTCATACACTAACCCTTACCTCAACCCTAACCCTAACCCTAACCCCAGCTCTAACCCCATTTTGAACTGGAAACCCAATGACAACCCTAACTCTTTGTCTTCTGAGATATTATCACTGGAGCAACTGTTGCCAGATCAAATGTGGGCACTCCAAACCTGACAAGTAAAAACTTACAAAGAGTTCACTGAATCCTGTAAAGTAATTTGATGTGCCTTTCTCCTATTTCTTATCCCTCTTGTAGTTGTACATGAGCAATCAAGCTGAGGAGCAGCAGAAATATGGCGAACGAGTGGCCTACCTCCAGCATGCACAGAACAAACATAATGAAGCTGTCAAAATGTCCAAGGTAAAGTGGATCATAGATTTGGGTCATTAAAAACTGTATCATTGATGATATTTTTGAGGGGAAAAAACAAGTGGTCAAATACATGTAGATACCTCCTCTTAAAATTAAAAATAATATACAAACATAGACATCTATAGCTTGGCAATGTTTCATACAAATGTTAAACAGAAACTCTTTGGTTAGTTTACCCCCTTGGAAAACAAGAACAAAATATTTCAGGCTGTGGTCTATTGAGAATGTGTGTTAAATTGAAATCAAATCATCATCAATGATTTAATCATAGTTTTATTCCATCTTTAAGTTAATGGTTCAATAATGGGTATTGGAGTCTTCATATTTCAGTAGAGATCTGTCTCTGTTAAAGCATTAGGGTTCTGCTGTGAAATTGTATCTTACGTTAAGAGTGTTGTCAACAAAATTTGAATAATGGAAATATTTCCCATGGAAGTTTTTGTGGAAACATTTGATTTCAAGGACTTTAGTTCAATTCCATAACACTCTGAAGATTTGTTTAGTAATGCTGTAATGAGCTTAGAATGTGATTAATGTCAGTAGCCATGAATGTCAATTTGTGAGGACCCAAATCACACTTTGAGTTTATTAACATGCACTTTCAATACTCCACTATAAGCAAACCACACAAACTAAAAAGGTGTGGAGCTGAAATTTGCTTTAAAACAATACGAGAATTAGTTTACTGCTACACCGTGTCTAACTTGAAAAGAATGTAAGTGTTTTTGCTGTCCTGATTGTGTGTGCCACGCCCACATTGTATGTAAAAACTCAGCATACCTTCTTTACTACCCCTCAGGGTCAACCTGAGAGCATCACTGAAGCCTTAACGTTTGGCAAAGATATCATCGTTGGCAAATTCCAATCAGCCAAGAAAGACAATGATTTCATCTATCATGATGCCATCCCACCATTTGAAAATTTGCCAGAAATAAAAGGTGAGTGTGTCCCAGATGATTCTTCAGCTTCTGATGCACAGGTGTTTAAATTTTAATACAAAAATACTGTTCGCAAATATATACAGAAATTTTCCATTATTTAATTTTAGCGGTGCAAAAGGTGTGATGTTACATGAATTTAACCAATGGTCTCTGAGATTCTGTAATTTCCATAGAGTTAATACATAGCACATCCGGTTCCCGTAGCCAACGGGTTAAGGGGATATAAAATTTTTACCTAGATTCTGCGCAAGCCATCATCATGGGAAATGGGACAGGCATACTGCTTACTGCACATGCTTCCCAACCAAACACAGAACATAAAGTACAGTCTACAAAATAAAGATGAAATTTAGTGTAAAGTTACCTGAACACAAATTTGCTTTTGTCAAAAGTTTTGGACATGTTTTTCTCATTTTGATGATCAACATTTTATTTGCTTGATCAAGCAAATAAATTGGAACATTTTGATCTTTACCTTGCCTGACGTGAGATTTTACCTGACCCAGTCAAGTGGGCAAGTGCAAGTTCGAGCCTTGATATAGGTGAGCTGGTGCGCCGTCAGTACTCAATCTGTTAATTATCTTGAAACATGTGATATCTTTCCCAGGTGCATCGTTGGTAAAGGCCCTGACCTTCCAGCCGTATGATGAGAGTATCGCAGGACCAGACATCTTCCGGAAGCTGGTTCCCATGGAGGCCCATGAGGCATCATCCTTGTACAGTGAAGAGAAAGCCAAGCTTCTCCGTAGGGTCGGAGATGAGATTGAAGTCAAGAATAAGAAACTGGAGTAAGTAAATATTGCTATTGCGTTTTTTTTCCCTCCTTAAAAATTATAACTCACTTTTTGTGTCACTGTGGATGAATGATCATGCTGTAGATGCATATTTTCAGTGTGGGCTTATTGTGATCATCTGAATCATATAAATCATTATATTTTTGAGCTGTATGTTGCACTATTATTGAAATTGTTAGAATATTCATGTGAGCAGTTGATATAGTACCATTTTGATTATCAGGTAAACTTGCTTGTGATGGCTGGAGTTAGTTTGAGAAACTGGCAAATGGTAAATTTAGAATAAAAAGCTCATCTGCAGGTGGTAAAGGGTTAACTAGTAGAACTCCAGTTGAGACAAATTAGAATCCCATAGAATTATAACAATACTTTAGTCAGTGCAAGTCATTAGTGTCTGGAGGGGGTGGGGAGGGTTTGTCATAAGCTCACGGATATTGTACATCATCGGTCGTAAGCATACTGTCACAAAAGTTGCTACCCCAGTTGTAACTTCAGTACACTTATTGACTGGTGTCATCATATCCTTACTGAGACATTTTGTGTAAAGTGTCCAAGAGGTTAATCTGAAAGCGCATTTACTGTTATTATGTTTTTTCTCCTACAGTCAGTACATGTCTGCTCTCCAACTGGAGGAAATGAAGCTGCCAGGGACTGAAGTGGAGAGATTGCCACAGGTGTTACTGGAAGTATGTGCTGCCCTCAGTGTCAAAACTGAGCCTATCAAAACACTTGTCAACTCAATGCAAGGTGAGTTAATGTAGCTATACACTGCGCTTCAGCTGTAATTGACGTGGATAAGAGAGAGGATTATAGTTCACGTAACCATGATAATTGATAATGTATAATAATTGTATTCCTATATTGTATAAAAAAATGTATATGTATAAAATATGTATGAAAAAAATGAAATTTCCCATTTTCAAACTGAAATAGAATTCTGTAATGAATTTTTTATTTTGCGTTCAACTGAAATTAATGTTGAGAAGTTAAAATGATCTTTAGTGTTTTAATTCAGGTGTAAGAATGTGTAAAAAGTTTGATCTTGTGTAGTTCTCAGTGTGGAAGAGATTGTTGTATTTGCACACTATCTGTATCATACATTTATGTTGAATATTGAACTCTTCTCTGTCCTTACAACCTCAATATTTATATTGACTTGTTTGGTAGAACTGTCTGGTGTTGTGATGGACGTTGACTCGTCTCTCAAGGAGATAGAACAACTGGTTCAAGAAGAGGGACAGCAGGAAGCAGAATTTCAGGTAAATCTGGAATTTTTGGTGAACAAGTTTGTAACTCTTACAATTCCACCTCTATGAAAAATAAAACTTAAACTGTCGTGTGTAATTTTGTTGGGCATACTTAACTTATTTTATGTTCAGAGAGTATTTCCACATTAAGAAGCCAGCAAGGGGGGGGGGGGGTGGTGGTGGTGGTGGTGGTGGTGGTGTTTGTGGTAGAAGTATGTTGTAGTAGTATGTAGTGGTAGTAGTAGTAGTATGTAGTAGTTGTCGTATGTGGTAGTATGTAGTAGTAGTAGTAATAGTAGTAGTAATAGTGCTTAGTATGTAGTAGTAGTAGTAGGTAGTAGTAGTGGTAGTAACAGTAGAAGTAGAAACAGTAATAGAGTAGTAGTAATAATAGTAGTAGAAGTAGAAGCAGTAATAATTATGTTGATAAATTGAAGAATAATAATAGTAACAGTGATAATGATAATGATATTAATGATAATAATATTCTGTAAAACCAGAAATGTTTGTGAGCATTTAACTTTCGCGAATTTCGCGAGGAGTCGAGATTCGTGAAAGTAAAATGCATGCGAAAGCTTGTGTTTTAACAACTTTTTTTTAATGCCAATACAAGACTTGTGTACTGTACGTCAAATGGCTAGAGATAATACATGTAGTGTGCGGTCACTTACGTTGGTCACAATGCACTTCTACAGTGTTTCAGAGGCATTAAAACAAGTATTTCCTATAAATTGTTGCAATAATTTATTAATAAAACACCCAAATGCTTCTTCCTAGCAAGTTTTATTATATTTTATTTTGTCATGGTCGGTGATTCGCGAAAGTTTCATGCACGCGAAATGGCCATTGGCTCCTATTCGCGAAAGTTCCATGTTGCGAAAGTATAGTGGTTTACCGTAAGTGAGACTTGTCACCATGATACTCTGATAAAGTCGCACAACCCAAATGTAAGTAAAGTGCCAAATATTGTAATTATGGTATGACTTATGAAAGCGAAGTGTCCTAAAAAAATCAAAAGTTTTATGACCCTCACATGTTGCGATATTTGTTATACATGTTTGAATATTTATATTTTTCACAGAAAGTATTTTTCTTTCTCTGTTTATGTTTCATAAGATTTGCGACTTTATCAGGGTATCCAGGTGACAGGTCAAAAATACTAAGTTAACAATGCCTTACTTTAATATTTCTCTTGTAGAAGGAGTTTGGTACCCGAAGCCCCAAGAATGTAGATGAGATCAAGAAAGATCTGGGGAAGTGTCAGGAGCTCCACACCACGGCCAGTCAATCCAATGCAGAGCTCCATAAAGCCATGGAGACACACATGGAGAACATCAAACTCCTGGCAGCTCCAGTGGAGACACTCCAGGCTGCTCTGCCATCTGCCAAGGCTGCAAAAAGTGAGTTGACCCCTTGTTGCCCCTGAGATTCAGGAATTTACACAGAGTTATTACATGGCACACCTGCTTCCTGTAGGCAACAGGTTAATCATCATCATCGTTTAAAGTCCGTTTTTCCCACTTTGTAGGGTTGGACAGTACATTTCCTTGATGGCTCTCCTCCATGCTGTCCTGTCATTTGGGTCAATGTGGGTGATGTTAGACACTTTTCTGTCTTCTTTGATTAAAGCTGGGGGGATTGTGTCCCTTTTCCTCTATAACATCCTAGTTTGTAACCTACATTTTATATCTTCAAATGGCTTATGGTTATAAATGGCAATGCTGATGATAATGATTAGGGTGAGGTGGAGGAATATGAGGATTTTTTTCTACAACATTCTAGTTTGTTTGCACTCCATGTTCTTTAAAAACCTCTTCAGAAGATGATAGTAATCATTGCAATGATGATGAATATCATGACTTTATATTATCTTTTCTGTATAATTCCTGCACATACATTCAAACTTCTTTTGAAGAGAATAGTAAAGATAATGATGATACAGATGTTCGATGTTGATGATGGTGATGGATGCTGATGATGACAATTATTCTTTCTTGAAAAAATTCTAGTTTATCAGCTGTCACTTTGAAATGATAATCGTCTTCTGTGTTGCATAATTTGCTGTAAAGTAAAGCTCACAAGTTTCATTGCTAAACTTGCTAAAATGCTAAAATTATTAATAAAATATGACTCGTCACCATGATACCCTGATAAAGTCAACACAATCCAAAGCTAAGGAAAGTGCAAATACTGTAACTAGGGTGTAATAGTATGAAATTAAATGTTACTAGTTTTATGACCTTCATATGTTACAAGTTATAATCTATTGCGGGATCCAAGCATAAGATTAAATTGTCGTCCTGTCCATGCGTTGATTCTCCTAAGTTAAACAAACTGAAGAGTCAAAGTGTCTTTCCAGGCCCCAGGAGAGTCCACTCGTAGCTGGCTGCTACATTGAGTTACTGCTCTTCAACCTCAGTCTTGGTTTAAGGCATTATTTATCTTGTCTGCCCAATTATGGTCGACTGAGCTATGACGACCTACATCAACCGGGGGTTGCATTCCACTTTTGTCTCGATCAGATGCGAGCGAATGGTACCGAATCGGACTTGCAGTCAGTGTGCTTGTTGGGCGATCAACTTGATTCTTTCTGCGGACCGGGTATGATTGGATCCGAACATTGATCGACGCAATACATAAAAGGAGTAATTGGCGTGCGAAGGTCTGTCCAAGTTGTCCACCGTGTGGATATTTTGATCGCTATCGAAGGGCTGATTTTGTTGTTGCTTCGTTTGAGCTCAAGTAGGTTGACGCAATAGGCGTAGTAACACGTATTTATATGATTATATAACTAAAGATCTGCAGAAAGGTAGTACGACA
>JZLH01S0078887.1:19975-30966 GCA_001188425.1 Eucidaris tribuloides | reverse complement strand
CCAATTGCCCCTTACCCCTCCCTCCACTTCACCTAATTCGGTGCATCTTCTTCCTTCAGCCCAACCCTTCTACTCTCCTCCACTCCTTTCTTCTTCCACATCTTATGTGGTAACCCCCTCCCCACAGACTGTCAACCTGAAATTCAAATGCCCTTCTCAAGGTATTATCAACATCCCTCCTCAACACAGTCCATACCAACATAAATCCATTGACCTGTGCCAACTGATTCGCTAAAAGAACTGTTTATGCCCAATGTAGCCAAGGCCAAATGATGACCATTTTCTTGATCTTGCTCATTTGCTTGTTTTCCGCAGTGCTGGCATTGACCGGACTGGTGTGTTCTGTCTGGTGTATACAGCTCTCCAGGAAATCAACGCAGGACATGGCATAGTTGACATTCCCCAAATAGTTAAGAAACTGAGACTTCAGAGGAAAGGGATGATCACAGAAAAGGTGAGAAGAGTAGTAGTGATGACATCAAACTGATTGGGATATATGTGGGGTTGCTTACCAAACAGTAACTCAGTGCAACTGCAGCTCTCCTTGCTTCTGCCATTGTCCACACATATTTCTGAATCAGAATGATGTCACACTGCGGCACTAGGTTTTCTGCCCCAAAGAGTTTGTGTTATCAGGACTTTCAATAGAGAGTAGAGGTGGCAAAATTTGATCCAAACATCATTCGATTATCGTGGCAAAAACATTGCGATTTATCTCCTGAGTTGAAAAACAGATTTGTGACGAACAAGATAAATCTATTTTACACTTAAATTGACAATGCACTCTTTAGGGCTGTTATCAAAATGTGGTCAAAACAATATTGCTTTCTGTAGACCTTGTTGTAACTAGATCTGGAGATTTGTAGTGCCAACTGTTTATAAATGGCATCTTTGGTTGGCAGTGTGTTGACAGATTTGCTGACAAAATACTAAATGCACTACTGCTCTAAACATTACCACAAGTTTGATAGCTGAAGCATGGACTGATGGAGGTCTCTCTTGTTACTCCTACCTCCCTGATTTTATCTCTCGTGTGCAGAGTATGGGGAATTCTTGGTACCTCTCACTGCAGTGCATGCATTTGCCCCATTAGGTTTTCATAATCGACGGTATTTGGGGTCGTATTGTGCCTCTGGCGATATTTTGAAATCATCATGAGATCATTATCGTGTATTCAATATTTTTTCATCATCGTCTGATTTCGATATAATTATCCGAACATCGGCCAACCCTAATAGAGAGCAGAAGTGATGATGTCAAACTGAATCCGAAATATGTGGGTAACAACCATATGTATGACTCATTGCAACTGCAGCTCTCTTATTGTTAAAAACTACCAGCTATGATGCGCTGCACCTGGTTCTACCATTGTCCACACATATTTCTGAACCAGAGTGACATCACACTTAAAGAGTACTCTTATTCTTTTTCTCTCATTGTCTATACATGTACTAAAAAAAAGTAACTCTGTATTTGACATATCGGTGCTGAGGTGACAAAACTTATATCTAAAAAGACTACATCTGCTAAGCTTTTAATGAATTTAATGAAATGCTTCATTAATCAACGAAATTATTATTTTTTTATTGCCATTAAATGCTTGAGAATATTCTCAATTTAGATAATAGTCACTGATGATAAATAATAGTGAGTGTTTCTGAGTGCTATAATAAAAAAAAGTACCATAGATCTGACATAAGCTTCTATCAAGAGTAGGACATTCCCTTATTCTATGTGGAAAATTATTCCATAGTTCGGCAGTTGAAACAGTCAAATATTTGCCGCCGATTGATAATAAACTTTGGGGAATGGTTACCATGCTTTTATATAACATTGAACATGGTGTATGTGTGGGTGTGTAAACAGAGATCATAATTATTCTGGAGATAGGTAGGAGCAGAATACTGGTAAAAATTGTAAATATATAAACAGTTTGAAACAAATTGATGGCTAGGATTGCTGTCGACAACATTCTTTTCATTTTTTTCTTCATCTGCAGGAACAACTCAAATTCAGCTATGATGCTATCCTGTGCTATGCCCACTATGCTCTTGCCAAGCGTAAGTTTCATTTTCTTTCCTTTTGAGCTCAGCCCCCACCCCACTTCGTGGGTCACCAAAGATATTACGGATAAACTCTTCAAAAATTTTTTTGAAAATCTTGAGTTTGATCGATTATTTCTCCATTTTCTTTGTAGAAATCAATGCATACTTGGTACCATCAGAAAGATCATTTAATTCCCTTTAAAATGATACATGTAATATACTTGTTATGGTTATTTCATCTGGTAAAAGGCAATTTGTAATGATATGGGATAAAGTATGAATTCAAAAATTGAAAAATGAACACCAGTGGTCATGGAGAGTCAAGAACATGTTCTTTAGTATGGAGTTATGTCTTTTGTTCTCAGCTGGTCAGCCATGAATGTCAATTTCAATAGGAGCCCCTGCCACATAATTTGTTAAGATTTTTTGAGATACACCTGACTGTATAGAACAAGACAATTCTAGATTTGAAGTAACGTAATGGGGATCAAATATAAAGACTATTTGATTTGTTGTTGTTTTTCCATGAAGTTTACACAGCAGTAATACCTTTGAAACTGTGCCTCAAAACATTTAAAACATTTAAACATTGTAATTGTAATAATTGTGGGTTCTTACATATTGAATACAACAATAATATACACTGGAAACCAGGAGTAAGTTTTGTTAGATGTTTATTGTCCAAGTCCAGTGGAAGTGAAGTATGCAAAAGGACTATGGAGTGGTCTAGTACATCAAAAGGATGATATTACATCAAGAGCATAACAAGTAATGAGTCTGGCCTAGTGGCTGAACAGAGAGGTGTTATAATTGAGTTTCATTTGAGGGTGATCCTGATTGTTAGGTTCAAGGTATGTCCAGCTCATAATACATGCTATGTATAGTTAGCATCTGTGGCTGTTACATATTAAAGTAATTCAGTAAGCAGCTTCAGTATTGCCTTTGTTCAATATTGGTGTATCAGAGTAACACAAAAACTTTGGTATTTTATGCAATTAGAATAATTAAGGGTTTAAATGTATGGCAAAATTGCAAAACGTTTTGCCTTGTAACATTCTTGTGAATGTTGTGTAAATGTTTTGACTCAGACCTACTTTTGAATTTTAAACCAGCGTTCAAAACGAGATGGGTAGGGGAGGGTAGGGGAGGGAGTGGCTACCCACCATGGGTTTTCGAAGTAGTGAAAATCGGGTGTTTAGTGTTTTTTGAATATTCCCTCCCCCCCCCCCCCCCCATCCCCAAAGATTACTCTGCGTGTAGATCAAACTGAGGCACCATTACTTTGATTTGTTGTTTGGTTGTGGAACAGGTTTACAGCTGACCTGAAAAGCCTTTTGTTTGCTTGTCCCCTTGTAGTGTATCCATGGTCTGGCCGTGAGACAGGTTCCCATCGTCCCTTCCCCAAAAACCAACTTTCTAAAGTAATCTTGTTATTGTGTTGCAGGTGGCATTTCAACCAAGACGACAACAGCTGCATCATCCCACGATGCCAAGCTGGCTCCATCTCGTCTCAACTCCTTCGACGGAATCATGGGTGCCGATTCCGTGGAGACCCTACAATCCCGCATCTCTAAACTCAGCATCAGACCTAACCAGCCCCAGGCCACCACAGAGACACTAATGGAAGAATCCGTCGGTGATCACAAAACACCTGTAGAGAGTGACATGACTGCAGCCAACGCAGGGCAGCCCATTATCACAGAAGGGGTTGCTCAGATGGAACCAGCAGTTGATAGCATAGATGGCAGCACCAGTGGAGCAAGCACAGATAATGATCTTGTATTTCAGGCGGTATCACAAACTCAACCAGGAATCACTAACCAAGACTCTGAATTAAAATCATCAGTGAGCATGCCCTGTGATGTAGGAAGTGGTACAACTGGGGTCGACATGTCATCCTCATCTGATGATGGGCAGAAACCCAAATCCCTTGACCAACTCCAGGCGAACAATCTAGAAATATTCTCGACCACGACGCAGAACTTTGTGGCTCCAGACGTCGTGGAGTCCAGCACGTCAGGCCAGCAGGATTCGGTCGATGGCAGTTCTGAGATTCCGGAGATGTGGATGGACGGAATTCAGTCCCTGCCGTTCCATCCTGGCTGACCTGACGCCACACCCCAAAACTTTCTCCTGAAAGACAAGAGCCAGTCCAAGCAGCGCATCACCAAGGCTGATTTTTCTGCCGGGAAGGGAGGGCTGAAAGACAGTTTTGACAGCTCTGATTCCAGTGATCCCTTCAGCGGGATAGACCCTATGTGGTCTCTGAAGACCAAATCAAAATCCACTTCTGAACCTAAACAGTCGTGATGTCCAGCCCATAGTTGATATTTCATGACAGAGCACTTATTTTCTGTTTAGATGCTTCACTCATGATGAGGACTTTTTTGTGCAAAGTCAGAAACAACTGCTTCTGAACCCCATATCTGCCCATCATGATAGTTTTATTTTGTGTATTTTGAGAAACATTGGATGTACAATCTGGTCACATGATTATTGTCTCCACTGAAGTTGACCCCGCATTAAATATGATATTTCCCACAGTGGGGCAGCAGGTAGCATGTATTTATTTTCAGCACTGTTCAGTTAGTATGCACAAGTATACACAAAGTTTCTCCATACCTTCACATTGGACTTTTGCTTATATTTTTGGTATTTCTGTCTTGAATTAATAATATTAATCAATAATAAGCTAAATATGTCACAGGGGATATTTGTGTTTGATGAATAAAGAGTTAATGTCAACATTATTCAGACTTCCCAACATCTCAATTTCAAATCACCTTCTGCCACTGGTCTGGACTACAAACTAGCCTCCATCTTTAATAGTACTTTAATGTTTTGTGACTGAAATGTGATGATTATATTTGAAGAATCACAAGGGTAAAACTTTGGCGTCGGGAATCAACATTGGTAAGCTACACTTTGGGGCAGTTATTCTAGATGTTATACATGTTGCACTTTGCCAAGCTTGTAACGTACTGCATATACCAATGTATTAAGATTGTACACAGATTGACTATCATTTAATCATTGCATATGATATTGATAATAAACAAGACATATGTAAAATTTTGATGTGGTGTTTAAATAGTTGATGGTGCATGTATTTTGATAATTTGACAATTTTGACAATTCTAAAGCAATCAGTGTTCATTATTGAGTAATTGATAACTGCTAAATATGATATCTAGATATCTAATGTAGAACAGTAATGATACATGGACATTTAGTTTGGTCATGTAATTCCAGTATTCTGGTGTTTTTGTCTAGGAAATTATTCATAAAAAATACCTGGACTAAAGAATTAAACTCGCTCTTATACCCTCCAAGTTTATATCTGGTCATATAAGCATCTGGACAAAAATGTTGCTTATTATTCCTTTTTGCGTAAAGAAACATGATTATAGTGCTGTATCAAGTGGACTATACTTGCATGTTCATGGTCAATCTACATAATTTACCAATACTATTCAGCAGCCAAATAAAATATATGCAATATAGTTACAGTATATAAATATTGTATGTATTATGCAGATCTGATAACAAATAGAGCTGCATTTTGATGTATTGAATGTCTGAATGTATAGATCACCTATATCACCTTACCTGACAAATGATATTAAGTGATTCAACTGTTCTGTATTATTCAGAATTTGTGAATGTGATAAGTGAACTGTTTCTGAGATATAAGCTCTTCACTGGTCACTAGAATTTTTTTTTAATTAAAGAAAAATAATTGTCTATTAAATTTTCCAGTTTGTTAATTTTATGAAGACTGTTAAAGATTGTGTTCATAATTTGCACACCCCAACATGAAAAGATCTATTTGGTACCAAATATGCTAAAATGACGTAAAATGTGACGAATAAGATTCACATTAGTTTTTCTTCACCTTTCACAAAAGATTTGGGGTCGCCAAGTCAGGTTTCATGAGAATAAGAGCTAATAAAATTCAAACGGAATGAGCTGCTAAATTAGACAAGTTTTGAAGTGAAATTTTACCTTCTTGCGCTATCACATATTCACAAAAATTACTTGCAATGCATGGGTGTTTAAAAACAGATATGCATTACATAATTTTACTGCCAACTTACTATTACCTGGTGTAAACTTCAAGAGAGCAGAATGCCTTATTCATAGAAAATTGTGTGTAATTTTTAAGCAGTTGAATTTCACTTGTTTTTGTTAATTATTGTTAGGATTGGCATATTACCCAGAGTCTTATTTCCCACCCAATTGTCCAGGAAACATAAATTTCTCCCATTGACTTTGTACATGAGAGGGCAATTTTATATCGGACAGTGTCCGGGAAATAAGACAAAAAGTGGGAAATATGCCTACCCCGATTTTTGTGCAGGATGTATGTTATTCATATTGTATAGGGAACACAAAAAGAGATACTCTTTATTTCCAGTTGTGAATTATTGCATGTACACATAGTGTAAATATCTTTATATTTGTCAATATATTCCAATATACATGTACATGTATTATAAAGTATGTGCAATTTATTGTGATCTTATATTGAAAGAAACAGTGTGATATTTGTTATAAATGTAAACGCTATATTCATGTGCATGTAGTTTTGTATAACTGCTGGTGTAAAACTGTAATTGTTATGTTATAATTTTCAAAGTGATTATAATATATAGGTATGTAAAGAGCATAAATATTGCACAATAAAAAGCCAAATTTACATAGCATATTCTGGTTGGTCTGTCTTATTGTGCAAGTGTTGAGTGTGCGCACACACACACACACACATACACACACGCCCACATGCATTTGTTAGCCGTCGATCGGGGACATAATTTTTAATTGATTACAGACTATGGAAATGAGGACGTTTGTGTGTAATATTCTACGCCAACTGTGGACACACTCCCTTACAAGTGGGGACGCCCATGTGTATAAAATTTTGTGTGATTTTTAACCTGCAATCGGGAACAATATTTGTGCACATAAAAAAAAATGATGCCCTCGTTCGATGCTTTTCAAATTTGCAATCGTTTGCTCTGGGTCTAGAAAAAGCGAACCGTCCACATTTTCGGGATGGTCCCCGGTCTGAATGTGGAGTGTCATATTTACGTCCCCGTTCAGTGGCATGTACACACACACACACACACACACACACACACACACACATTAAAACACATTAACAGACACAGAAAAAACAATGTAGAGGACATGCTACATATTTGTTTTCTTTAGTTTATGTAAAAAGAATTTCATCATAAGAAACAAATGTATACATTTGGCGTACAAATAAAACCATCATGTACATTTGGCTGCTAAAAGAAATTTCACTAAAATAATAATGTACAACATACAAACATACTGTAGAAATGGATTACCTAAGCCAGAAAAAAATAGTAGATTAAAAAAAAGTGATAAAATAATGGAAATTAGTCTTGCTTAAATGAAATATGACATCGCAAGAATCAAAGAATAAAAGACAAAAAAATGTAAAAGAAGATCCCCTTTTGCTTTAAATACTACTTGTGCCTGCTCATGTACGTATAATTGATATTCTTTAGTCTATCACAAAAAACGTACATTGCCCGAATGCAATGAACACAAATATTCAAGATTCTATTTCTACATCCAAAGATACATGTAGGCTATAATCAATAATGTAAGTCAGTTTTTGTGAAAAAAAAGTCAATACAGATTATAACTTTGGTAATTAACCCACTGAAGATGGTTTGGTTTTGCTTTAACATGCATTTCCCATAGACCTCAAGACGAGATATCTCGTGTCTAGTCTTTGATGGGTTAATATAAAATGCCTTTCTGAGTTAGAATTTTACTTCATCATTACGCTTCTCAAGCTTTATGATGTCAACCGTGTTATCATCTCATTACCACTTAATAACTCGTCGGTTGTCCGGCAGAAGGGCCCTAGCATACCTGCCAACCTCCCAACATGAAAAATCTTACTGATACAGAAAAATCTTATTTTCAATGCAAACTGAATTTAAAAATCTTACTCTGTCAAAATCACAGAGTAAAGTACATGTACACTGCAAATTCTTCAAAATATCTCATTTTTGTATCAGAAAATCTTATTCTGTGGATTTGAATGATGAAAAATCTTACTAAATCTGATAAAAGCTTACTGGTCGGCAGGTATGCCCTAACATATGTTTCCAGCAGAAAGGCTTGAACACTCAATTTTCTCTAATTTGAGAAATATTGCCTCATTTGATATTTGTACTCAACCGAGTAACAGGATTTAAAAATATCAGACTACTTTGATTTCATGTGAAAAGAGCCAATGGTTACAGGCAAGGAAAGGTTAAGGCCCCCTCTGCTGGGAATATTTGTTACGGCCCTTCTGCCGGACAACTGACGAACTGCTGATCAACACTTATTAGGTGGTCAGAATCTCACACCAGTGAAGTTAGAACAATGCCTAGTGGCAGACACAGGTAAGTGAACTTTTGAGTTATTAGGCAATACAGTGCACTCTCCGTTATAAAGAATCACTGATATAAGCAAAATTTCATTATAAAGAAATCTCTGGTCCCATATCTTGGATTTCCTTTGTATTTTATTGTTTTGGCAACCCTGATGTAAAGAAATTTCGTTATAAAGAACAAATTTGATGGGTCCCAAGGACTTCTTTATATCGAGAACGCACTGTATTTTTGTTTGTACATAGCATAGTTTTTTTTTTTCTTACAAAGTCCTGAGGATAGACTAATTGTGTGGTATGTTTTGGGGCAAGATGGATTTTCTAAATTTTCCATGATAGAATAAACCTCATCCCCAATGTTATAAAAAAACAACAACAAAACTTATGATTAAAGTTTTGATTTTAATCAGATTTGAACCAAGAATCTTGATATCTGCATACTACCTCTCTAACCACTGAGCTAGCCACGATTTAGTGAAAGCAAGCGTAATATTGTATTCTTATTCTATGCATGTTACGATCATTATAATTACTGAATGCAGTTTTATGACCAGTCTCAAATTAAGGGATTATTCAAAAGCTTTGACCCATAGAGTCAACACGTGCCATATATACCCTAAATCTGTGCTGCAAATAATAGAGTGGGTAGCAGAGCAAATACTACTGCTGGCCTCTGGAATACAAACTCATTTTATTTTTCGATCGAGAAATAGTCATTGGTTTTCTTTCAAAAAACAATGGACACATGAATCATGTATTTACAGTAAATTCCATTAGCTAGATGAAATCTGAACATAGTTAGTAACCTCTGTAACTCAATGTCACTCACCTTAACAATAAATTGACAATGTCAAGTCCTAAAGTTATATGTGACATAAGTGCCTGTTATCCATTTCACTGCACATGTCAAAATTGGGTAATGTTAAAAAATGTTTAGCATATTTATTTTCATAATAAACAAATATACCATGCACTGAGAGGTTCCAGTGGAAATTATGGATTCCGAGGTGACTGGCATAGCACTATTTTCTGAGGGGCGCAGCCCCGAAGAAAATAGTGCTATATGCCAGTCACCGAAGAGAATCCATAATTTCCACTGGTGCCTCGAAAAAACAAAGCATGGTATATTTGATTTATATCCTTGATCAAAAAATTAAAATAACGAAGTCTAAAAGTGATGATTTGAACAGAGTAAGTCTGATTAAAATATCAACTCACCATTCATCATCAGTTAGCCTTATTTTAAATTTGGGCACATTGCAGCGTTGCGATCTGCGCTGCGTGAACGTCGCACCGCGGTACGTGTATACACGTCAATACACGTCGCACGCACTAGCTGCGGAGAGTCTACACAGTGCTTGGCGTCGCATACGTTGGGGCAATGGCTAGTGACGTCACGATATCGGTATAGCGGAAATTATACCGATATCGTGACGTCACGATTCTGGGATATCTATCTTTTGGCAGAGCTCGGTTGGTGGTGAAACTATTTTATGTCACGTGAGCCAACCTTGGCCAATCACTACAAGGATATTTTTTGATCTAGGATATAATTATCAATATACTTTTAAAGGCAGGGTATCTCTTTTGCATGCCTAGAACTTAACATTATGTAAACATGATGGCATTTAGAAGAAAATGCCATCTGGGAACCTTTAACAAAATATAGGAGCTAGAAACTCAGTTTTAGTGGAATTATAGTGACCAATAGACTCTGATTGAATTTTTTCTCACGAGAAAAAAACTCCTACCATAGAACGTACACCAAACAGCTATTGTTTTTCTTAAGCATATGTCAAATTTTAGATAATTACTGACCCCCAGATTTCACAGACATGCCCTTCATCAATAGCCTAAGGGCATGAGTTATCTTTTTCTGGTCGGTGGGGATGTTTGCAAATGAGATCCACTGCCTTTCAGTGTAGAAACAGGAATATTCTTGATAGTTATAATACCATTTTCTGGAAAGTGAGTTCAAAGAATGATATTATAGTCTTGAGATCAATGACTGAATGTCATAAAATATAGGGGGAGGGGGGGGGGGGTAGGGGCCAAAATCATGTAAACTCATCTAAAATCATGCAGTGTTCTGAGCCTTTTTTGCCTTTTATATTGTAATTTATAAGTGGAGAAAAGGTAGTACTGATTTAATGATTGTGCTATCATCAGTAATTTTTGACCATTTTATTTTATCCTATCAGAAGCAGGCATCCTCACAAGGACCAGGACACCCTACAATTCTCGCTGTCGACAATACAACATTCAGCAGTAGAGAGCGTGCTTGTCCAAGAGAACTTAGACGCCACAAACTTCCATGACTGGTTTAAAATTTGTGGCATATACCCAACAAATTTTGACACTACTGGTAAAGGTCATATGAAATCCTGACACAAATGTGTGACGCTCTAACCGTATTTAGTAAAATCATGAATTTGCAGACGTCCGTGAGTATTGTCTATGGAAACTAGAGCAAGTTGGTCACACTAGTCAAACCACCGTGCTATGTGCACATGCACTCACTGATG
>JZLH01S0078886.1:280982-297756 GCA_001188425.1 Eucidaris tribuloides | reverse complement strand
CATGAAATATAGCAAATTCACATGATATGTAAGTAAATCAAAGTGTGTTTAAACCCAATTTAAGAAATTCTTGCTAAGAACTGACCCCTTTTCATTTCATGAGGCACATGTTACATAACAACAGCAGGGAAGGCTACCTCCAGTCTGACCTTTTGTCTGGACTTGGGAATAATGAGTTGAGCAGATTGCAGTTTCAGTAAATAAGGTTCATTCATAATGAAGCAATGATTCTATAATTTATGGATTTTTGTTTTCATTCTGCAGTGAAAACCCAGACCATCCCGACACACAAGCCGACAATGCCCTGAATGTGACAATTGGTGTTACGGTGGATGTCACTCCTAAACTGCTGAGGTAAGGTGGATTTTGTATGTCTTCTTGATTTGCACACCTAAACAAGGGCACATCAATTAATTAAGCTGAAATTATTCACAATGTTAAGATTCACATGAATCTTAACCTTTTGCAGACACTTGAATGGAAAAATCACTTTTTGTGAAAATATTTACAATGTATTATCAGTCATCTGTAAATCACTTTTGTGATTTGAACTTTGTGTGACTGTCAAACTAATGGAGCTGGCGATTTTTTATCTAAACCTCATTCGATTATCATAGGTAAAATATTGTCGATAACATGATATATTGCCTAAGTTGAAAAACAGATGTGTGAGGAATAAGACAAATCTATTTTAGGCTCAAATTGACAGTGCACCCTGTAGGGCTGTTATATCGTGGTCAAAACAGTGTTGCTTTCTGTAGATCCTCTTGTAACTAGATCGGAGATTCATGGTGCCGATTGTTTATAAATAGCATTTTTGTCGGGGTAAGTGTGTTGACAGAGTTGTTATATTCCTTGATAATTACACTTAATGCACTACTGCTCTTGATACCACAAGTTTGATAGCTGAACAGCATGGAGGTCTCTCTCTTTTATTCCCACCTCCCTGTTTCTACCTATAATTACAGGCAGTAGCACTCGTGTGCAGAGTATGCATAGCTATGGGGATTTCTTGGTCCCTCCCACTGCAGTTTATGCATTTACCCCATTAGGTTTTCATAATTAATTATATTTTTTTATTTTGGGCCATATTGTACCTCTGGTGATCATGAGATCATTATCGAGTATTCAATATTTTTTTCAACATGGAATAATTTTGATATTATCAAAATATCACCCAGCACTATAAACTAATTTACGGTCAGAATGATATGAAATTCAAGATCAATATTTGATAGATTTCCTTCTGTAATAAATTACTTTCCATACGATATACCTCTGGTTTTGACACCATGTCTTAGTTAAAACCAGTGTATAGTTTTGGTCCATCTGACAAATTTTCCATCAAGCTTTCTTAAAATATGTATTGTCACACCAGACATCAAAAAACAGTATCAGACTTACTAAAAATTGTTTTGATAAACATATTTAGAATTATAAATGATCATCATGCTGATATCACTAAGTACATTTATATTTATGATATAAATGGGGAGGGGGTGGGCTCCCCAACATGTTTTCTAAATCTGAAACATATTAAAATGTATGATATTAAAGGAATCAATAGATACAATAGGTCTATCTAAAAACACAATAGAAGCAATATTCATTGTTTAGCACATACCAATAGTTCACACTGCTTTTAAGCTGAATTTGTAAGAACAGATCATAATATTGATTTGTTCTCATCGATTACAGTGCCTCGGAACCAGAGATTGTGACCTACCCCATTGTGAAGCAAGGTCAGGTACCGCCATTCCCAACCAAGAATGCCTCTGAGCTGGACATTGGACCATCTGTTATGCATCTGTATGAGGTAAGTCTGTCATTACAAATATGAGTGGAATAAGAATGTCAGAAGAATGCCATAACAATGCAGATAAAAAGGGTATTTTACTAAAAACATGGAGAAAATGGAATTTCACTAAATTCCTCTTTTCAAGAATAACTCAAAAGTAAAAAGAAAAAGCTGTTTCAAAGAAGTAACTAATTATTTTACAATTGTGACTCATATTGAAAGTGTTACATAAAAATGATCTTTCATATACACTTGCTAGAATGTATATTCAGACTGGAAGGGTTTGTCTTGAATCTGTTAACTTGAGGAGAATTAACCCGTTGACTCCGAGATTCTGAAAATCCCATAGAGTTAACACAGGATACATCCGGTTCCCGTAGCCAACGGGTTAAGCATTGATTTACAAGTATTGAATTTATCTCTGGCCCTCTTAGAAGTTGATCCCATGGAAAGCTACACAAGAAATTTGAACATCACAGCAAATACTGATGGTTATTGTTTAAAAAAAACAGAGTTAATGTTTGACTACAAAATTTTCTCAGCACAATCCTTGTGAAGTTTTCTGAATTTAGAATATTAGGTTTATCACCATATGAGGACTGCTTTTAGTTTCCCTCTAACTGATGATGATGACTAATGATGATGGATAATCATGGATGATGATGATGGATGATGATGATGGATGATGACTGATGACGATGGATGATGATGATGGATGATGATGATGGATGATGACTGATGACGATGGATGATGATGATGGATGATGATGATGGATGATGACTGATGATGATGGATGATGACTGATGATGATGGATGATGACTGATGATGATGACTGATGATGATGGATCATGATGATGAAGATGATGATGGATCATGATGATGGATGATGATGATGGATGATGACTGATGATGATGGATGATGATGATGGATGATGACTGATGATGATGGATGATGACTGATGATGATGGATGATGACTGATGATGATGATGATGACGATGATGACGATGGTGACGATGATGGTGGTGTCGGTGATGGTGATGGTGATGGTGATAATTTGTATCAATTTTGGTTTCAGATTCGCAATGCTGGTTCCAGTACGGCTGGCAGATTTCAGATTGATGATGATGATGTTGATGGTGATGGTGATGGTGATGACGATGATAATTTGTATCAATTTTGGTTTCAGATTCGCAATGCTGGTTCCAGTACGGCTGGCAAGATTCAGATTAACATCTCATGGCCCTTGGAGAATGCTAATGGAGACTATCTCTTCTACCTGCTGGGCCTGGAACTGGCCCACAACGTGACATGTGTGGTGACAAGTGGAGAAATTAACCCTCTCAATGTCAAGGTAAAATCACAGTCTTATTGCAGTAATCGACATAATAATGAATTATTAACTTTAAATGCAAGGCCACCCTGACATCAAGTTGGTTTTAATAAAAGCAGCACAATGAGAGAAACATAATAATGAAAATTTGGTGAAAATCCACTAAAGAATAGGGGAGTTATGAACTTTCAAAGATTTAAATTTGTGACGTCACATGCAAGCAGCTCCTCCATTGTCATGTAATAAAAATTCCATAAAGTGCCATTTTCTCAGAAAATTGAAAATGATGTTACCTGTGCTTTCATTATATAATTAGAAAGGGTACTTCATACATATATGAAAAAAAAGTTCAATTATCATGAACTAATAAAAAGTGGAAATTTATTGAATTAATATTGCATGACATAATGGGGAGCTGCTCGTATGTGACATCACTAAATTAAAACTTTGAAAGTTCATAACACCGCTATTCTTTGGTGGATTTTCTCCAAACTTTCATTAATATGTTTCTCTCATTGTTCTGCTTTTATTAAAACCAACTTGACGTCAGGGTGGACCTTGCCTTTAAAAGTTAAAACTAGTCAACTGGACTTACTTTGTTTATTGAGTTGCGACATTTGTCTCGTCCTCTCAGTGGTGCTTCATGAGGCTGTCAGATCTTTGGCAGAAATTGGATGTTGGCACATGATGGGCTTGAGGGACTTCAGCACAAATTATACAAGATTCTTCTATGTTTCCTGAAGTTCTTTGATCCAGTCACGGGTATAGCAGGCGATATTCGATGTAAACCTCATTCGATTATCTTGGAAAAAAGCATCGTTGATAACACAATTTATCGCCTAAATCACGGGTATAGCTGGCGATATTTGATCTAAACCTCATTCGATTATCGTGGAAAAAACATCGTTGATAACACGATGTATCACCTAAGTCACGGGTATAGCTGGCAATATTTGATCTAAGCCTCTTTCGATTATCGTGGAAAAAACATCGTTGATAACACGATTTATCACCTAAGTCACGGGTATAGCTGGCGATATTTGATCTAAACCTCATTCAATTGGAAAAAAGTATGGTTGATAACACAATTTATCGCCTAAATCACGGGTATAGCTGGCGATATTTGATCTAAGCCTCATTCGATTATCGTGGAAAAAACATCGTTGATAACACGATTTATCACCTAAGTCATGGGTATAGCTGGCGATATTTGATCTACACCTCATTCAATTATCGTGGAAAAAACATCGTTGATAACACGATTTATCACCTAAGTTGAAAGACAAGACTTGTGATGAATAAGATAAATCTATTTCAGGCTTAAATTGACAGTGCACACAATAGGGCTGTTGTCAAAACGTGGTCAAAACAATGTTGCTCTCTGAAGACCCTCTTGTAACTAAATCAGAAAATTCATTTTTGGTGGGCAGTTTGTGACAAAGTTTGTTGACAATTACACTAAATGCACTACTCCTCCTGATACAACAAGTTTGATAGCTGAACGGCATGGAGGTTTCTCTTTTATTCCCACCTCACTGTACAGGCGGTAGCACTCGTGTGCAGAGTATTCATACATGTAGCTATCCATGGGGATTTCTTGGTCCCTCCCACTGCAGTGCGTGCATTTACCCCATTAGGTTTTCATAATCAATGATATTTTGGGCCATGTCATGCCTCTGGCGATATTTGCAAATAATCATGAGATCATTATCGTGTCTTCGATAGTTTTTCAACATCGACTTATTTCAATATTATCAACATATCGCCCAGCATTAGTCACAGGTCAACGGCCAACTGCCGTAAAGATCAATCAGCCTGATGAAGCGTCTCATAGAGGATGTGTAACATCGCAACTCAATAAACAAAGTGTTGACGAGTTTTAACTTTTACAGTTAATTACTTACTACCCGCATGATTGAGAACATACATAGACACAATAAGGAATGCTTGATATATGCAGCCCTAATTATAATACTTGGTTGATCATACAAATATTTCAATATTTTTTACTGTGGTATTTTCATATCAGACATGAGGAGACAACATCAAACATACTTAAAATTGGCTATTATATAAATGGTGTATGATGTGGAGTGCACTATACTAGATTATGTGCACGACAAATGCATAATCATCCCGAGTGCGGTTTTATATCAACGAGGCCGAAGGCCGAGTTGAAATAGAGCTGCACGAGGGATGATTATGCATTTGGAGTTCATATTGTCTAGGATAGTGCACAACACAACATACACCATTTATTATAATAAATAAAGTGTATTTATAACAATGATAATTGTAATCGTGTAGAGTAAAAACAAAGCGGTAAACTGAACCCTCCATCATGAAGCACCGAGTGCTGCAGCAGGGAATACGCGCTGAATTTTGCGCGCACATCATGCAAACGTATCAACTGCAGCAATAATGTTTTTCCATTTCTTATCTCCTGAAACAGTTTCCCATCTTATATGAACAATATAATTGTGATAATTGTGCAAGCATTGTTTTTTTCTACCAAAAACACATCTCTAAAGTCAGTGCCTCCTCTTCGTTAGAAACACAACATGGCTCAAAATGATGAATGAATTATCTGCAATCATTTAACCCGAGATTGACTCTTCATTCTGCTTGCAAAAAGTTATAGTGCACGACCGGTCCCTATAACTTAAACAATGAATGACACGTTACACCAATTCCACCAATCACAACCTGTCTAATAAATACACTATTTACTATTATGACATGTTGTGATTTTTTGAAATATCAGGAAGCAGATATCACAAGGCATATATCCTGTGGCCAAAACATCGGGGGTCTTGTGACTTTTCTATTTTTCAGTGCTTCAGAACATGCAAATTTCTGGATATATCTACAAACAAAGTTGGAGGAAATTTGATTTTTCACCAGTTACCAAAATTTTTAAAGGCATCATTTAACAATATTTCCAATCTTAAAATATGTAAGGTACATAATCCTTCATGATATTAGTGTCACTAATCTATATTATAAAAAGAGTTCAGTCTGATTATCACATGTATGTGTATGGATCATGCATCAGCAGTGGCACAAACATGCATGGCCTCCTGCTAATAATTATAATGATACATGATGCTTTATTTTCTTGTTTCCATTCCAGTTGGAAAGCGGTACCGCCATTACATACTCGGCACTAAGGGTTGCCAGACAAGCCGATGCTCCCCAGGCCGTACCACAGGTGGACACCATCTACTGTGCTGGCGACAGCTGTGTCAACCTTTCGTGCACCGTCCCAGAGCTGTTGCCCGCCGAAAGCAAAGTTATTAAACTGATTGCCAGACTCTGGACAAGGACATTTGCAGGGGTACGTTAGTCCTGTCACAATCCAAGCGATGTTGTATTTGAAGTCACAGGTTCGGAGGCCGAGGCCTCCCCAATATGCTACCTTTCCATAGGGTTTGTACAGGTGACTCGGACCGAGGCCATCAAAATTTTGCCTTGAGACCGGCCTCAAATGCAACAAGTACTTACAGACAACAAGTAACTGGCCCCACAATTTGAACATCAAGCAGTGCCAAGAAAAATAAACAAAAGAAACAAAAACAAAACAACAGCATGAGTAACCCCCCCCCCCCAAAAAAAAAAATAATAATAATAATGATAAATAAATAAATATTATAATGAATAATAATGATAATGAAATTATAACAGAATAAAGATTTAAAAAATCAAGAGAATGAAAATATGTGTACTCACCGTCATCTTTTTAAGAAATAATAACTTCAAAAAAATTGAAATGCACAGGGATTCATTTTAAGAGAATATTGACAAAAAAGATCCCCAAACATCAAAGAAAAAAAAGAAATAAAAGAAAATAAACCATTGTATCAAAGACCAAATAAATAAGAATTGCTTTCTCCAAACAATCTCTCTTTCTTAATGCCAGTCCCCAGTATTTGTCCTCCCACTTCAAGAAAGAGATGGGGGAGGGGAAAATTTGGTTTCATTGGAATAAAGAATAAATAATTCAATTATAACTTCTGTTATTAAAGATACACATTCATACACTGATAAAAGATCTTTGAAAGACTGAGAAAAATGGGTGCTTTGGACAACATTTCCATTCAACTTTAAGCTAAGTTGGCAGCTCCTGCTTTCTTTTTCACAAACTAGATTTATTCAGGTGATTTCTATGTTTCTTCTTTTTTAGTCTGATGGGACCGAACTGCAATCAGTAGCATCCACAGCCTCAGCTCGAGTTCTAGAAGTACCATATAATATACCATTACCAAGACCGTTTGAAGATTCAACAAAGGTAAGGTGGTAGTATATGCAGTTGTAAATAAATATACCATGCATTGAGAATTTGCATTTGAAATTATGGATTCTGAGGTAATTTGCTTGAATAATATTCTCTGAATTCTTTCCAAACTACTGTATATCATTGATTGTAAATTTATATGTGTTTATTTGTAAATATAAGTATGTAAATGTATACATTTATTTGTACTTGTATACATGTTTATTTGTAAATGCAATGAAATTAATGTGCTAATACAAATACCTTTGGCTTTTCCTTGTATAAATAAACAAATGTGAGAAATTAAATTAGGAGAGAAATAGGAGCATAGATAAATTATTGTTTGTAAATATATGTATTTTCATTTGTAAACATATATATGATTATTTGTGAATATATATATCGTCGCTGGGCTGTTAAAACCTCGTATCTCAAAAACAAAGTTTTTAGGAGACTGAAAAAAATATTCTCATTTCAACAAATTATGTGCATAGGGTATGTTATTTGAACTTAAGACTATGTTTGATAATCAATCATGTTTTGAGATATTCAGTTCATTTGGTTATTGGAAGATGAATTATGCCTTAAAGCCCAAGTTTAGTTTTGGGGATTTTTTGTTATTTGAAAGCTTTATGGCCCCAAAGTCATAACCCCTGCAATAATAGATATCTGAATGTCTTTAGTTTTTTTTTATATGAATTTATGAAAATGTTGGAGGGAGGGAACGCCACGACAGTTTTTTTGACGCATATTTTTACATTATAGCATCCAAAGGGTTAATAAGGCGTTATATGAGTTATACCTCATCTGAAAGAGCAGACTCTTAATTTTTTTTTAAACTTAATTTTAATATTTATCAAAGAATGTCATTTTCACCAAAATTTGAGATACGAGGTTTTATCAGCCCAGCGACGATATGTTTATTTGTAAATATAGGTGTAGTTGTAGATATATATATATATATATGTCCATTTGTAACTATATATATGTGTTTCTTTTCAGGCATCAACCGTCGTGCGTGCCCACCAGCCCCAGCCTAAGTCCCAGAGCATTGCCTGGTGGATCATCCTGCTGGCTGTCCTGGGAGGTATCTTCCTCCTACTCCTCATCATTGTGGGATTATATAAGGTATGATCATTGTTTGCTTGATTGGGAAACAAATCTGGGCCCTATCTCATAAAACTTGCAATCAATTGCAAATCCAAAAATCGATTGTAAATCTTAAAATACTGGGTTCTGATTGGTTGAAATCAACTTGCGATTGATTTTTGAGAGTTGCAATCAATTGCAAAGTTTTATGAGACAGGGCCCAGTAGTGATAATTACAAGGAATTTAAAGGGAAGAATCATAATTGGTATCAGTCCAAGTTGACTCAACAGTAACTGAAAATGTACCTGGTATTAACTTTTTTAAGAAGAGGTTAGAGGATTATGAAACAAACTTGTAATGAAGGATGATGAGTATCAGCTGGACAGATAAAATAAATAATGAAGAGATGTTCCACAAAGCTGAAGATAAAAAGAATTATAAGTGAAATGAGCATTAGACAAATTAGATTTTTTGGTCATGTGCTTTTCAAGGGTGGCCTGGAGAGCATTACCCTGATAGGAAAAATAAAGGGGAAGAGAGGTAGGGGAAAAAGAAGGATGATGTGGATGAGGAGTTTTTATGATTGACTGCAAAAGTGGGGTATTGGGCACCCGGCTAAGGAACTAAAAACAGAGAGTTGTGCACTCTACAATTGTCAGCAGCAAAAAATATTGCACTTGCAGAGATTAATTTCCTCATTTAAGATTAACAGTTTTTTGCCACATAATGGGGTAGACATTTGCAGAACATTTTTTAACCCATTGACTAGAGTAAATTTCCATGAGAATGATACAAATGTTTGACTAAATTTTTACTTAATGTTTTTCAGTGCCTTGTGACATGTGACTTGTTTACGAGAGGACTGTATTCCCTATAAAAGCATATTTGAATAGAAATTTTCACACATGTAAAAGTGTAACTTACTGTGCTAGACTTAGGAAAAAAAGATGTATTCATACAGAAATGTTCACCCTAATACAATAACTTTGACATTTACAGTAAATAAATCTAGTGCTGTTAGGTAGTACTTTTAAAATCTTCACAGGATCAAGTACTGTTATTAGATGATTTTACACACCAATGTCATCTTGTATGCATCAGTGAAAGGGGTCAGGATTTGCATTGAAAATCCCTCTTTACATTTCTTAAAGATTTTATCATAAATTGGTCAGGAAATAAACACTATATATTTGTTGTTGTCTATATTCTTAATAATACAGATTTTCATCTTATTACTCTCATTTTGTACCTTTTCCAAATAGTGTGGATTTTTCGAGAGGAAGAAGCCCGACAAGAACGAAAAGGGCAACGAGTTCCCATACGAACCTGTGGCACAAGTCGAAAAAGATGGCCCTCCCACCGATGGGGAACCCACTGCTGTATGACACCCTCGCTGAATTTAAAAAAGAACACCTCTCCCTTGATCTGTTTCTTAAGTTATACCTTCAGTTGCACAGTATGGGTGAAATGTCCACACCCATTCCTGCAACTTAGGCTTCACTGCTCTACTCAACTCATTTCTCATGATATAAGACGCGCTGGCCATTGTGCCAAACTCGTAATACCATTCATACAAATCAGTGAACTGGCTGATCGAGCTGAGTTAAAATTTTTGTAGAGCAAGTGGATGTCTTACAAAATTAATGTTTTTGTCCTGAGACACTTCCAAGAAATTTCGCTGCAACCCCCTCTCCCTTCCCCTCTCCCTCCCCCTCCCTGTTTTTCCTTCAACCACAACCCACTCCATCCCTTTATCCCCCTACTCTCACCCCACTCTAGGCCCCCTCCCTCAATATTCATATTTGTTAGACCCTTCTGCCATTTCACCACAATGCCCATCAACTCATCAACTCAACCTAGCATACCGATTCCATAATGCTTGTTTAAAAATAAAAACCTTATGTGAAAATTGTTTAATGAAATTAAACTTTTGTTCAATAAGTTACCTACCAGAGAAAAATATATGCAACATTTCAAAATGTGAAAATGTAATAATGTTACACTTAATATTTCATAATTTGATGCCATTGTGTTTGAAGTTTTGTTTCGTTTGTAGGTTAGGAGAAAAAAGGTGTGATTTTTTTTTAGAAAAGTAGAACTGTTCAATAAATGATTTTTGTTATTGATACTTCCGAATATTTCTATTCCCATGGAAACAGGGTTTATGTGCCCTTGTGGTCACAATGTTATAATCTCAAAAATAATGTAGACAAGGCCAACAAAACCATAATTTAGGGTAAAGCCTTTGATTACAGATTTGCCAGCAGATACATCTTTTTTTGCAAACTGAAATATATCTGTTTATGTTTGCTGTGTGGCATTTTATACTTTGGACCATATTTTCCAAGATTCATGATGCTGCATCTTATCGTGGGTATCTAGCTCTGTGATGAAAGCATCAGTTTTAAATCAGCATATTAGAATGTCTATTTTTTTTTAATTCAAAGTCATAAACATGGAATACCTGTAAGGAATACATGTAGAGCTGAGTGGTCATTTTGTGTGGGTTTCTGTAGACTCTGAGGTGATCGACTGAATTATTTCTGAATTATCAAGAAGAATGTGATCCAAAGTTAAAACCACCACAAAACTTGCATTCCTTTCATAAAAACTCATTTTTAAGGTCCACCTCATCTTGAAGTTTTTGAAAATATTTTGAAATATATACTTTAATTGAACAACCTTTGAGGAACTAGAGAACCAAACAACCCTAGCATTAGATTGTTCTGCCATCTGAAAGCATTGAGGGTAATTCTTTGTGTAAAAAATGTATGAATTCTGTCTTTTTTTAAATTGGTTCGCATTAATATTTTGATATTGTTTTCCTTAAAGCCACTTGCTAACATTTACCACAGTTAAAAAAAAAATGTGAGCGCTATAATCTTCCACGTTCAAAGTGTCTTTTATAAGGTCTAAAAATGAAGCCCTGAAAAATTGTATTTCAAAATGATTATTTAGTGCTTTAAAAAAGTGAAAATCTACAAGCATTCAAATTGACCAGATTCACCTGCCCATTTCCTCCCACAGACTTACAGTGTGCAGGTCTAGGCTATTTTATCACCCACCGGAGTAGAAATTGTTTATTCATGCGTACCTTGTCATTGGCAGCATAACTTTCCAAACTTTTGAATTCTAGGGTGTTTATTTGTTCATTTGAACACTACTATATAGCTCAGACATCAAAGTGTGACAATTTTTTTAATTGGAGCTCCACAATGTTAGCCTATCATTTTAATATCTTGTCTTGATTAATTTAATCTCACTTATGGCCAAATTGTATTTTTAGAAAAGAATGTGCTGCGAAGAGAAAGTTGTGTCCAAACCAAAACAGATACATCTCTCAAACCAAATATTGGATGCTTTGTATCTTTTTTCTCATGTCCAGTATCACAACTTTTCTTTTGATGATTGATATTGTGTTGTAAACCAAGATACATTTCAGCACCACTAACATTTTCAACTTTCTTGACAGTAAACATAAAGTTGGTTTAACAGCAGAATTGCTGAAAGTATTGTCTTTTGGAGTGATGTGTCCAGTCATTTCTCAGTTTACACTCTATCACAATGTTCTATGGACCAGTCGGCTGCTTTCTACCAAACTTGGTACAAATTGCAAAGGTAGTTTAAGTACTATATTTGTTTTTTGAAATCTTGAATCTTGACATCCTGCCATCTGACCATGTAAAACTCATTTGCAGCATTTTCCTCAGACCAAAATTTCAGGTGATTAGATGTGATAAATTAGGCTGTGGGATCTTTAACCTGAGGAGAAAGAAACACAATTAAAAATTACAGGTTAATTTATAAAGATCCATTAGTGAAAGGCATAGTGCAAGTACGTGGTTCAGCCTAGTCCAGACCCAGCGGCAGCCTGATATGCTAATACATTTGCATTGTATTTGTAACCATTTGGGTTATGGCATTTTTGTAATCATTTCTTGGCTTCCATTTGGTTCAAATAATGATGATGTACATACAATACACAATTTTGCATATGAACTTAAGTGATACACTTAATATATACATTATTTCAGACCGAAGTGCCATGTTCTTGTTAACCTAATAAGTTTTGAAGGCCATTAAATTTCTCTTGTATCATTGATGTATAGTGTTACAGCTTACTACAATCAGAATGTAATTTTAAATCAAATGCTGAGATCAAGGGGGGAAAATGATAAGCATTCATAATGATACTCAAACTTAACAGTATGTTTATTGAACTTGTCAATTTATGTAATCAACATGTAGGCACCTAGGCCATTTCAGATTTTCTTTATGTTCCATTGTAGATACGCACTCTACTTAAAATATGTCCATGGTGCATTTGCAAGAAGACTAAGCCATTTTTTTTAATTTTTAAAACACACAAGTAGGTCACATGTATGACAATAGACCTGGCATAAATCTGTGCAACTCAGTAATGTACTGATTTAATTTTAAAATGTTGAGTGTGCTTTTGTACCATATGATTATGTGAGAAACAAAACTCATAATCATAAATATTTGTCCAGTTAAACCTGTGACGAGACAAAATAATGCAAACTGTAATGTTTGCGTAATGTGTGTATTTGGGACTATTAGTAGAATGTTTTCGCAACCATAACCATTACAAGAAAGTAGCACACTATATTATTTCTACGCAAATCTAGTGTTTTGGTCACAATTTGTATTAGATAATTGCAGTGAAAACAATGTTTATCAACTGCTTAGCAGATTTGTACACATCAGAATCTAAATTGTGTATTTCTGCAGAAATACCTGTACAGAATGGTGATTTCAGAATGATTCAATGTTCCTTTCACATCATGTATGTAATGTGCATTCATTTTTACGTAGGTATAGAGACCTTTTCATCATGGGCAACTTTTTTTCACAGTATCATTGCTTTCTTTTTAAACATACTCAGAGATGCAGTTGTTCTTTCTATAAATACAAGTGGTGCTGGTGATATATTGAGTAAAATCAGAATATGTGACCCGTCACCACGATACCCTGATAAAGTCGCACACCCCAAAGTTAAGGAAAGCACAAAATAATGTAACTAGGACGTAAAATATGACAGTGAAATGTCTTCAAAAATCAAAATTTATATGTCGTTCACATGTTGCAACAGTTTGAATTTTCATATTTTACACCCAAATTATGTTTCTTTCAACTTTTATGTTTTATAAGATGTGCGACTTTGTCACGGTATCGTGGTGACAGGTCACATATGTTTTGTGTTGAAATATTTGTGCCATGTCATTCATGTAATATACTGTTTGGAAATTAGCATTAATTGTGTGCATTTGGGGTTCTTAGTGCACGAAAATCATGCGGTCAATGTGAACATGTAAGTCCTTTATCATTTTGTCCAACCCCCTCCCCCACCAACACCTTGCCCCACCCCTCTGTGTACCATGGACAGACAAATTTATGTTATTTGTCATGTGTGTCTTGGAAGGATCTTCTAGGAAATACAGGGGGATAGAGTTTTACCAAATTTGAGGGACATGTGTTCATGTTCTTAACAGCTAGTCATGTACAGTAGCTTGGTGTATTGGAAACAATGAATTCCATATTGCATCTGAGCTTTAAATCGTGTGTAGACAAAAGTTGAATTTTTTGAGACAAATTAAAATTGTGAGAAGTAGATTTTTGAAGATCCTATTTATTGACTATTGCACCATCAACATACACTATGATGTGTTTGTGACTTGGTAAGTGTGTGTATTCTAGTAAAAATGATTGATTCTGAATCAATATACTGAATTAATTTTATTGTGTTTAAAATGTATATCGCGCTTTTGTATATGTGAATAATCTGTGTATAGTTATGTGATCGGTGATGTGTATGTTTGTATCTGTGGAATTTAATTATTATTATTATTATTATTAGCTGATTTTTGTATTTGTAATCAGTTTTCATTTATTTCTTATAAATGTGTTCATAGTTAATTCCTTGTAATAAAAAAGTACTCAAACTTATTAGTTGTAAAGATAACAAGGAATCTGAGAAGTTAGCAACCAAAGTTTTTAACTGAGTTTAGTTCGAAGCAAATGCTAGGATATGTTATGTTATTCAAAGGGATTGTATGAAATTGTATTACAACTATGTCATCATATTTGTAAGTGTTATTGTAAAATTTGCAGAGAATTTTGCCAGGTGACCGGTTTCTGAGACTAACAATGATTAAGAAAGTATCGGCGAAGTGCAAACTGCTTTGGTATACAGTTAATCTGCCATCGGTGGTTAGACAGATAGTGTAGAATTTTTAGACTGGTTTATGTATAATAGACATACAATTCTTATGTTTATATAAATTACTGTTACTTATAGTTTGCTTATGACCAGTGGCGTATCTAGGAAATGCAGCGCCCGGGGCAAGTGCTAAAATTGCGCCCCTTCCAGCAGCTTCCGCCTTGGCCAGTGTCGAAATCGCACCCTTTCCAACTTTTTTTGGCTGGTAGCTTCAAGAGTTATTCGTGAATTAATAATATTTCAATGTATTTTTTCCTTCCCCTTTTCTACCAGTTTCTTCCCTTTTTCTTCATTTCCCCTTGTTTTTCTTCAACTTTTGCCTTTTTGCGCCCCCCTGAAAGTGGCGCCCGGGGCACGTGCCCCCCTTGCCCCCCGCTAGATACGCCACTGCTTATGACCAAGTTGCACATGGAGGTAAAAGTGCTGGATATGCACACTAACATCAAAATGCGGTGTTTTTATTACAATATGAGTGGGCTCTGACCCAAATGGCCAAACTTTTGAACCAAAATTTTTGTCAAAATTTTGTGTACAGAATCACCCTCACACTCTTAATGTATGTTTGATAGCCTTTGTATAGTCTTCAAACTGTCAATCTGTTGTAAATACCAGTATCTTTTGTTGCCAATCAATTTTCCATAATTTTATTATTTTATTATTTTTTTTTAAGAGTGCTGTACCATATAACTCGGTGATAAATACTCCATAGTTCCTGGACAACAATTCACAAGAAAACACCTTGTGCACTGCACTGCACTGCACTGTTATCACGTTGTAACCTACCATACAGCTTGTCTCAGACAAACAAAAAAATGTGCAAGTGAAAACCACCCTTTCTGGCAATTTGAAATACTTTGTGATTTGATGCTTATATTAAAGTAAAGGGCATAGTCTTAGCTTTCAAATGCCATTTGTTCCGTTCAATTTGCATATTTTAATCTCGAGTTAAAATCACATCAGGCCCTCTTCCCTAGTTAAAGTGGCACGATTGTGATTTTGCCCTTTCGTTGTTAACTAAAAATATCTTGACATTAAAATAAGCAAATTTAATAGGACGCATTTGAAAGCTAAGACTGTGCCGTTGACGT
The DNA here is from genome assembly GCA_001188425.1 of Eucidaris tribuloides. Taxonomy (NCBI): domain Eukaryota; kingdom Metazoa; phylum Echinodermata; class Echinoidea; order Cidaroida; family Cidaridae; genus Eucidaris; species Eucidaris tribuloides. Next base: position 281,932 of record JZLH01S0078886.1, on the reverse strand, counting down.
ATGCGCCCTGGTAGTGTAGAGTGAGTACTATAAGTGCTGGACTCAACGTATCCAGTGATAATAATAATAATATGTGAGTACTATGCAGAGACTCTAACTATCCCGTTTTCTTCAGCGGGAGATCTCCCGCTTTGAATCCATTTTCACAACATCTCCCGCCCTAGCTGTGTTTCTCATTTTTTCTCCCGCCCAACCACCTTTTTGAAAAGAAATGAATCAGAATCCGTGGATTTGACCACATTAAGTGTTATAAATAAGCATAAGAAACCCTAAGAAAGGCCTCTGGTCACAAGGAATTTCGTGCTTTACCCTGGTGATGTGGGCTACACACACATTGAGTCAGAGTCTCCCATTTACTAGGAGGTCTCGGCGGGAGAATCTCTCGCTTAAGAGGTGTTTAGGGTTGGAGTCTCTGGCTATGATACTGTGGTGAATAGCGCACTATAAGAATCTATTATTATAAAAGTATGATGCAATTATTGTTGGTATTACTCACTCTTGATACATTAATGCCATGTGTGTGGAAAAAGGATCTTGACACTGTGCTTGATCTTTGGAACATATATATGATGACATAATCATGCACTTATAGTGCTAGAAATGACCCAGCTCAGGGTCAAATTCAAATGCTACAAATCTCTTTATCAAAATAAAATCAACAGCAATTTAATATATGTACACACTACAGTTACTGCCTTAAACCTCTGCAACAAGTGTTAAGGATTTGGTTTTGTTTCATTCTTTTTTATGGGATATTTTTTGTAGTTTGTTTTGTATATTCAGAATATCTTTAATATTTTTAACTTGCTTGCATCTCATTTTTCCAATATTTTATAAGTATATGTGTGTGTTGTGATTGTCACTAATAAAGAGTCCGAATATGTTTTGGGCACCGCGCAATATTTTCATTGGGGTGGCAACTGCCCCCTGCTCGCCCCCGCCCCCAGGAG
>JZLH01S0078886.1:243570-257835 GCA_001188425.1 Eucidaris tribuloides | reverse complement strand
ATACTGCTGAAGGGTTGCATGAAAGATGAATACCTCCCAGTTTCTGGGTAATATAAATATTTACCATGACAGCCAAAGGGATACTCATTGGCAAAATTCTAAATTGCTCAATTTACAGTCAACTTTCGGTAATCTTTTCACCAAATACCTAAATCTTAATGCATTTATTCCATTACCCAGGGTTCAATGACTCCAGATCGAGAGGCGGAGTACCAAGCAGCCATTGAACAGTACAACCTCAAGGTAAGACCATGCAATAAATTCTGGGAAGAAGCAAAGCAGATTTTGTTTCTGGGCAAGTAAACATTTTTGGAAATTGAGTTTGCTTGCTGTAATGGGCAAGTAAAATATTTCAACCCTTAAATCAAGAGCATACATGCCACCCAGTATGATTTTATCAGATTTTGTAAGATTTTTCACCATCCAAATTCACAAAATAAGATTATCTGATACAAAAATAAGATTTTTTGAAGAATGTGCAGTATACTTATACTATATAATTTTGAGACAGTAAGATTTTTACCTTCAATTTGCATTAAGAATAAGATTTTTTATTTGAATCAGTAAGATTTTTCATGTCAGGAAGTTGGCAGGTATGCAAGAGAGTATTTAAGACTTGTGTTTTTCAATTCAGTTCAATCTTGTGTAAATTCCAATTGAGTTAAATCTGTAAACACTTTTGACAAAGTACTGTCTCTAAAGTAAAACAATTAGAAAGCATTTTGTTCACTTGGGCAAGTAAAATTTTGTTTGGGCAACTGAATGAATAAAAAAAAATCTGTCTGATGGGGCAACCAGCCAGAAAAGTTAGTTTGGAGCCCTGCATGTGTGTCTTCCAAAATTTGTGTAGATCAAGGAATTTCAAAGCGCACTAACCCAATGTGATGGAGGGTAAATTAAGCCAAACATTTTGTATCTTATTGGAATTTACTTGTGTTAAACATGTTACATGCATTTGTGTCTTCAAAACTCCCTCTAGATCAGGGAATTCCAAAGTGCACTAACTCAACGTGATGACATCATCAAGCAGCTGTCGGCCAATCTCCAGGGCGCCATCCAGAGTCGAGACGAGGTGCAGAACGAGGCCGTCTCCCAAGCCGAGGAACTCAAGAGACACATCAAGGGACTGCAGTCAAAGCTCAGAGCAGTATGTGTATAATGACAGTATTATTATTTGAAAGGCTGCAAAAGTAATTAGTAGTAGTAGTTGTAATAGTAGTAATAGTAGTAATAGTAGTAATAGTAATAGTAGCGGTAGTAGTAATAGTAGTAGTAGTAGTAGTTGTAGTAGTTGTTGTAGTAGTAGTAATAGTATTAGAAGTAGTGTTTGTTTTATCTGATAGTGTTTGGTAATGGCTTCAAAACTTCTACACAGAATTTTGAAAATTGTTAATTATGATAATTTATGCAGATTTATTCAAAATCAATGAAAAAAAAATGAAAGCCTGAAATGGCATAATTTTGAAATGCATTCTGTCTAAACTCGCGAGATGCAGGTGAGATGTATATTACGCATTTGCATAATTTTCTTGTTCAAAACAGTCCAGGATTTGATTTTTGGGGCTCCTTTCTTTAAACAAATTATTTAACTGTCTTAAACCTATGACTACGTGAACATTTCATTTTATTTATTTTTTTAATTCATTTATTTATTTATTTATTTATTCATTTATTCATTTATTTATTTTTTTAAATTTTATTTATATTTTTTATTTAGTTTTATTTATTTATTATTTTTTCATTTTAGGCTGGAGAAACCCTACAAAGCCAAGGAAGTACACAGGTTGCTGAGCTAGCAGAAGAATTAACTCAAGCCCACAATCAAGTTGTCAGTTTGAGACAAGCTGTATTTGACAAAGAAAACACCTTGCAAGAACTTGCCAACCGCTACTCACAGAAGTCTAAAGAGTTGTTTGAATTGGCAGAGGAGAAGGAAGAGCAAAGTAGACAACATGCTGGTGACATGGCAGCTCTTAAAAAACAGGTTATCGAACTTCAAGGCAACGAAAATCCTGTAAATAGAGATGAATTAATTGATGTTTTACGAGCAGAGTTGGACGAGAGCTATGGTAATCAGATGATGCTGATGAAGCAGCAGCTGCAAGAGAATCATCAACAGGAAATGAATTTGTTGCAGCAACGTTGTGGGGAGTTGGAGGTGTTGGCGGATACAAACGCATTAAGCAATCACTTGAGAGATGACCTTGAGAGACAGATTGGGCAACTGAAGCAGGTAGTGGCAGAAAGGGACTCGACCATCAAAACCAAGGAGGGAGAGGTATGGAGACTGCAAGAACAGCTGGAGAAACTAGTGGAGGAGTTTAAACGACAGAATGATGAACTCGAGGAACAGCATGCAGCAGAAGTCCAGATCCTGAAGGATGAAGCAGATAGAGAGTTGAAAGTTAAATTGGACGAGGTGACTTCAGAAGTTGAGGAGGAACGAAAATCTCAGGAAGCGGTCGTGGCTGACCTGACCGAAAAACTCCAGCAGATGACACGTGACAACAAGGAGTTGACTGAAATGAGAGACACATACGAAGGACAGATTACTCGTCTTGTGAAGCAGATGGAGCAATCTCAACAGTCAAGTAATGATGACCTGATGGCAGACCTTGAAAGTGAAAGAAAGAGTCACCTGGAAGAAGTATCTGAGTTCAAAGAGCAGTTGGATAAAATTGCTGAAGATAACCGTGAGCTGATGCAGATAAGGGAGGCGTATGAGGGGCAGATCGCTAGACTTACTGGAGAGCTTGAACAGGCAAAATCTGATTTTGATGCCAAACTGGAATCTGCATCTGCGAAAAAGGATGAAACTCTTGCTAATTATGAAGATAAGATTGAGTCGCTTTTGAAGGAACTTGAGGAATTGAAGGTTAACGGTCCATCTCACGAAAAGCTTGATGAAATTCGAAGGTCTGTTGAAGCTCAGGTTAATCGTGATTATGATGAAATGATTGATGATTTGAAGTTCAATTATGATGCTGATCTGAAGAAACAAAAACTTCAACTAGACATTGAGTATACAGACAGTCTGAAAGATGCAAAGAAAGAAATGGAAAATCAGCTATCACAGAAGGTGCAAAAAGTCCAATCAGAAAAGGAGCATGAGTTTGTTGCCGAACTGCAGAAAGTCAGAGCTGAGCTCAAAGAACAGTATGAAGAAGAGTTGAAGAACAAATTAGAAGATGAGAGAACTAAGATGGCAGATGAGAAAGCACAGAAGGAAGACGAGGGTAGTGTGGCAAAAGAACATGCTCCCCAAGAAGGAGTGCTTGCTGAATTAAAGGAAGGTTTGATAGCTAAGCTCCAGGCTGAAGTGCAAGATTTATCAGAAGCACGTGATGCTCTCCTTCAACAGATAGATGCAGCTAATCACCAGCAGGATAGCTTACAAAAAGAGCTAACAACTGCCACCATAGAGAAGGATGAATTTGCTGCTGAGACAGAACGTCTGAGAGAGGAATTGCAAGGCATCCACTTTCAGGCAGATCTGCCTGTTGACTCACCTTTCTATGACAATGAGAGAGATGACCTCAATGAAAAACTTCTGCTGATGAGTAACAAACTGCAGTCACAGGAACAAGATCATGAAATTGAAGTGTCAGGATTTAAAGCCAAGATTGAGACATTAAAACAGGAGTTAGTGGAAGCAAATATGTCGTATGAACAAGAGAAAGGTGAAATGGATTGCAGAATTAAAGAGTTAGAACAGAAGCTGCAGGAAAGTGAAGTAGCTCAGGTTGATCCATTAAATCAGCAGATGACAGCCTCGATGAACAGATCTGATGAAGAACACGATGTGGAGGATAAGCCCGAAGGCACGGGTGAAACAAATGCAAGCCTTGTCAGTAAAATTGACGGGATGCAGAGAGAACTGGAAAGTGCTAAAGAATATGTTGAAGATTACAGCAGAAAGACACAAGAATTGGAATCCCGAAATCAAAGCTTGGAAGAAAATCTGGAACAACTGAAGAAACAAGTTGAATACAGTGGACGTGAGATGGAGGGACTTCAAGAAGCAATGACAGCCCTAACTGAAGAGCACAGGAAGGAGATTGAAAGACTGAATACTGAGAAGGCAAGGCTGTCGTCAGAGCTGGAAGAGACACAAGACGAGTTGGAGAGAATACAGGATTGGAAAAGATGTAGGATGAAGCAGAGAATGTGCATTCAGATGTTGAGGAGATGGCCAATCTTAAAGCTGAGCTTGAGGAGGCCAGGTCAGAGATCAGCGTCTTAACAGAGGCAGTAAATCAGGCAGAGGAAAAGATTCAGGATCTAGAGGGTGAAGTATCGAGGCAGGCTGAGGAGAGAAATGATTTAGAAGATAGGATATCTGATCTCGAAACAGAAAGGAATGACTTACTTTCAGAGAAAGAGAAGTTGCAACATCAACTTGAAAAAGACGAAAAAGAACATGAACATCAGGTGAGTGAACTGGAATCAAAGATACAAGCAATTGGTGAAAACCGGGAATCTAGATGCTGGGGAGAAGATTAGTATTCAAGCTGAGCTCGAGAAGGCCAGGTCAGAGATCAACATCTTGACAGAAGCAGTAAATCAGGCAGAAGAAAAGATTTGTGACTTGGAAGGTGAAGTATCAGGGCAGGCTGAACATAGGATTGTCTTAGAAGATAGAATAACTGATCTTGAAATGGAAAAGAATGACTTGTATTGGGAGAAAGTGGACTTGCAAGATCAGCTTGCAAAGGGCGAACAGGAGCGTGAACATCCTGTGAGTGATGATGAGCTGCAATCAAAGATACATTCACTGAGTGAAGACCAGGAAGCTGGAGATGAGAAGGATGTGACAAACAAGATTTCAGTGTTGGAAGATGAGAAATTGAAAATACAAGCCGAAAGAGACAGTGCCTTGGGAACATTAGAATCTCTTACCAGTCGCCAACAAGCTTGGGATGCTCGACGGAAAGAACTGGAATTGCAAGTGGCTAATCTACAGGAAGAATTAACTAGGCAGCAGTCATTGCAGATTGTGAGAGATGTTGAAATGTTGGCTCGGAAAGAGACATTCAATGATGCTGTTAGTGAGTATGACAGAACAATAGGTGAACTGAAAGCGGAGAATGAAAAAATGAGGATGGAAGTCATGAAAGAAAGAGAAGTTTCTTCTCAAAGCCCTGGACGTACAAGTCTCTCAGAAGACATAATTGTTGCTGACAAGGTTGCACCTGTTGCTGCAGCTTTACCTGATTCGCAGGATGTGACAGATGATGGAAAAGATTTGACATTGTCAGAGGAACATGGTAGGTTGCAGAGTGGGATACAAGCATTGCAGTCTGAAAATAATGAGCTGAAGGAAAAGTTGTCAAATGCTGTTGCTGAGCTGGAAGATTCAGATCAGAAGCAGGAGGAATTGACAAGAGACTTGCATGCCCTGAAATCAATGCTGCAAGAAGGCGAAGAGGAGAAGGAGGTTTTGGAAAAGATGATCCAAGATGCTCAGACAGAAATTGAGCAACTCAGAAAGGTTAATTCACAGCAACCGACCGATGAATCGGAACAGAATGAGGTCATGAATGATCTTCAAGATCAAGTGGAAGAATTGAAGAGCCAGTTAAATGAGAATCAGGAATTATTTGAGCGAGAAATCAAACTGCTGCAGGAAGCTTTGCAAGAAGAACGTGACACCACAGCAAGGCTACTGAATGAAGGAGAATCACCAACCTCCCGAGACTCCCTTCTGCAAGAGATCATTGATTTGAAGCAACGTCTTGCCCACAAAGATCAAACGGAACACGAAATCCTTACAGAGAAAAACTTGCAGATTGGGGTTTTGCAGGAAAACAATGCCAGACTGGAGGAATCAAACGCTGACCTTAGCTCTCGACTTGCCGATTTGGAGAGACGCATCCAAGCTTCTGAAAAGGTATCAGAAGAAGTCCAAGAGACATTTGGCCGTCAGTTCATGGAGCTGCAGACAGAGCAAGCATCTCTGAAGCAGCAACTAGATGAACAGAAGACCAAAAATGAGAGCAGTCCGTCACCCACACTTGATGAGCAGGCGCTGAGAGAAGAAGCCCTCCGCTGCGAGAAGGAACTTCTCTTGCAGAAGTTGGAAGAGAAGGAGGCCGTTGAGCAGCAATTGATGGATGAGAAGCTGGATCTCCTGAAGCAGCTTGGTGAGCAGCAGAAGCTGGAAGAACTCTTGCACGAGAAGGACAGACTGGAGCAGGAGCTGGCGAGACAGAAGCGATCTCTGCAGTCTGAGTTGAAGGAGGTTGAACAGAAAGTACAGGTATGTGTAATTCTACAGTTTTAATCTCTCATGAAAGTAAATTGAAAGTTAGTACTCAGAGTAATTTTTTGTTGAGTGAAAATATATTCTGTAGTGAGTATTAGCTTAATATAGTATGTTGACTAGATCAAAATAGGCAGTGAATCGTCAACAGTACTAGTTCCCAGATTTTCCATTCTTGTCTGTGTTTTTAATGGACGTTATCACTAGCTCCATGAACCAATGGGTTTAGGGTATGATGTAACCACTGTAACCAAAGAGGACAAAGAATTTTAATGGCATGAAGTAATGATCATTTTACATTGATTTGGCAACAAATAAAGTTCTTTCTGATCATTATTTACAGAGACAAAGTTATGCAAGGAGATATTAACATTGCTACCTTGGATTTAAAAATAATATTTGCAACATGTTGCTGATTTCAGGATTTGAGTAATTTTGTCAAAAGGATTTTGGAAATTTCTTCCATCAGATGACATACATGTAACTCATCAACAAAAACAAACAAAATAAAAATATAAGTACTGGACATAATACACACTAGTGACTTTATTCGTCTCTGAAATCCATGTTGAATTTGAAGTTGTACTGTGGTGCAGAGGGTGAATATAAAACATTATACTTATGTCTTTCTGTTCTGATTATTTCATTTTCCGTCAGGACCGAGAACGCAAACTGCAGGAGGAGAAATCAAACCTGGAGGCTGAATTGCAGCAGAAAGACTTTGAGCTGAGACGATGGGAAGCCAGCTTTAGGGAACAACAGCTGGAGTACAGGAACCGGGAGGCCTTCAACAAACGCAGACATGATGATCAGGTACACGGGAAAAGAAATGAAAAGTCTGCAGGATTGTCAGTACGGTGGCCACCACCGGATGGGACAATCATAACTCGTCTTCCTGTTACTCAACCAATTATTACTCTTCCACCCAACACAAATTTTCATAAAAGATGCACCAAATTTTCCTCATTTTCACATTTGCAGCAGAAGTTTTCATTTATTTTCTTTCCGATAAGGAAAGCCTTGTTTGTTTTCTAATATCACTGACAAATCAAATCTGGCATGTAAACATACCGCGTATGTTGTTGTCATGGTGACACAACATATCGTCGGTGATTTCGCGTACTGACGAATGTTTGATTTGTTTGATATACGAGATTTGCTGGTACGTAATGTCACCGATGATATGCTTTTGTGACATTTGCTGTGGCAATGATACCTGTGAAGACAAAGAGTTTGGGTTATTATTGGGTTTTGGGTTCAGGATCGGGTGAGGGTTTGGATCTGGGAAGGAGTTGGGTTAACATTGGCATTTTGCACTGGAGCAATTGGTGGCAGAGTGTATGTAGTGCATTTGGTTGCCGTGACCCATCAACTTGAATGTCCCACAAAATGTGACATCAACTGTGCAACCCATGGCAAATGTTCATAAACAAGTTGATGAGTTTAAAGGGAGAAGGAGCCAGCAACTGACAAGCATAAGTTAAGAAAAAATTTGAGTTCTTGCCAACCAATCAAATCGCACATGCACTGGTCTGGAGCTGACCATGCATGACCGATGCATGCCGCCTGACGTCAACGTGTGTTAGTCGCGCCGTGGTAATGTATGCACTGTTTGAATCGATAAGCTCCTCCCCCTATAGCTGTTTCTGCAAGTTTTATCCTGGGATAAAACTTGCAAAGAAGTAAAATAAACACAAATTAACTAATTTATAGGGCCCTGCTGAAAGATGGATGAGTTCGAGAGAAGTGCACTAACGGTCAACCGCTGATGACATCATCAAGCAGCTGTCGGCCAATCTCCAGGGCGCCATCCAGAGTCCGAGACTGAGTGAGAATCGAGGCCGTCTCCCACAAGGCCGGGAACTCAAGAGACACATCAAGGGACTGCAGTCAAAGCTCAGAGCAGTATGTGTATAATTACAGTATTATTATTAAAGACTGCAAAAGTAATTAGTAGTAGTAGTTGTAATAGTAGTGATAGTAGTAATGTATATAGTAGGCGGTAGTAAGCTAATAGTAGTGTGAGTAGTTGTAAGTAGTTGTTGTAGTAGTAGTAATAGTATTAGAAGTAGTGTCTTGTTTTAATCTGATATGTGTTTGGTTAATGGCTTTCAAAACTTCTACACGAGAATTTTGGAAAATTGTTAATTATCATTAATTATCGCAGATTTTCATTCCAAAATCAATGAAAAAAAAAATGAAAGCCTGATGGCATAATTGAAATGCACTTCTGTCTAAACTCGCGAGATGCAGGGAGATGTATATTCGCATTTGCATAATTCTTCTTGTTCAAAACAGTTCCCAGGATCTTGATTTTTGGGGAGCTCCTTTCTTTAAAACAAATTATTTAACTGTCTTAAACTATGACTACGTGAACATTTCATTTTATTTATTTTTTTAATTCATTTATTTATTTATTTATTTATTCATTTATTCATTTATTTATTTTTTAAATTTTATTTATATTTTTATTTGTTTTATTTATTTATTTTTTTTCATTTTAGGCTGGAGAAACCTACAAAGCCAAGGAAGTAACACAGGTTGCTGAGGCTAGCAGAAAGAATTAACTCAAAACACATCAAGTGTCAGTTTGAGACAAGCTGTATTTGACAAGAAAACACCTTGCAGAAGAACTTGCAACCGCTACTCACAGAAGTCTAAAGAGTTGTTTGAATTGGCAGAGGAGAAGAAGAGCAAAGTAGACAACGCTGTGTGACATGGCAGCTCTTAAAAAACAGGGTTATCGAACTTCAAGGCAACGAAAATCCTGTAAATAGAGATGAATTAATGTGATGTTTTACGAGCAGAGTTGGACGAGAGCTATGGTAATCAGATGATGCTGATGAAGCAGCAGCTGCAAGAGAATCATCAACAGGAATGAATTTGTTGCAGCAACTGTTGTGGGAGTTGGAGGTGTTGGCGGATACAAACGCATTAAGCAATCACTTGAGAGATGACCTCTGAGAGACAGATTGGGCACTGAAGCAGGTAGTGGCAGAAAGGACTCGACCATCAAAACCAAGGAGGAGAGGTATGGAGACTGCAAGAACAGCTGGAGAAACTAGTGGAGAGTTTAAACGACAGAATGATGAAAACTCGAGAACAGCATGCAGCAGAAGTCCAGATCCTGAAGGATGAAGCAGATAGAGAGTTGAAAGTTAAATTGGACGAGGTGACTTCAGAAGTTAGGAGGAACGAAAATCTCAGGAAGCGGTCGTGGGCTAGCCATGACCGAAAAACTCCAGCAGATGACACGTGACAACAAGGATTGACTGAATATGAGAGACACATACGAAGGACAGATTACTCGTCTTGTGAAGCAGATGGGAGCAATCTCAACAGTCAAGTAATGATGACCGATGGCAGACCTTGAAAGTGAAAGAAAGAGTACCTGGAAGAATATCTGAGTTCAAAGAGCAGTTGATAAAATTGCTGAAGATAACCGTGAGCTGATGCAGATAAGGGAGCGTATGAGGGCAGATCGCTAGACTTACTGGAGAGCTTTGAACAGGCAAAATCTGATTTGATGCCAACTGGAATTGCATCTGCGAAAAAGGATGAAACTCTTGCTAATTATGAAGATAAAGAGATCGCTTTTGAAGGAACTTGAGGAATTGAAGGTTAACGGTCCATCTCACAGAAAAGCTTGATGAAATTCGAAGTCTGTTGAAGCTCAGGTTAATCGTGATTATGATGAAATGATTGATGATTTGAAGTTCATTATGATGCTGATCTGAAGAAACAAAACTTCAACTAGACATTGAGTATACAGACAGTCTGAAGATGCAAAGAAAGAAATGGAAAATCAGCTATCACAGAAGGTGCAAAAAGTCAATCAGAAGGAGCATGAGTTTGTTGCCGAACTGCAGAAAGTCAGAGCTGAGCTCAAGAACAGTATGAAGAAGAGTTGAAGAACAAATTAGAAGAGAGGAACTAAAGTGGCAGATGAGAAAGCACAGAAGGAAACGAGGAGTAGTGGCAAAAGAACATGCTCCCCAAGAAGGAGTGCTTGCTGAATTAAAGGAAGGTTTGATAGCTAAGCTCCAGGCTGAAGTGCAAGATTTATCAGAAGCACGTGATGCTTCCTTCAACAGATAGATGGCACTAATCACCAGCAGGATAGCTTACAAAAGAGCTAACAACTGCCACCATAGAGAAGGATGAATTTGCTGCTGAGCAACAGAACGTCTGAGAGAGGAATTGCAAGGCATCCACTTTCAGGCAGATCTGCCTGTTGACTCACCTTTCTATGACAATGAGAGAGATGACCTCAATGAAAAACTTCTGCTGATGAGTAACAAACTGCAGTCACAGAACAAGATCTGAAATTGAAGTGTCAGGATTTAAGCCCAAGATTGAGACATTAAAACAGGAGTTAGTGGAAGCAATATGTGTATGAACAAGAGAAAGGTGAAATGGATTGGCAGAATTAAAGAGTTAGAACAGAAGCTCCAGGAAAGTGAAGTAGCTCAGGTTGATCCATTAAATCAGCAGATGACAGCCTCAGATGAACAGATCTGATGAAGACACGAGTGTGGAGGATAAGCCCGAAGGCACGGGTGAAACAAATGCAAGCCTTGTCAGTAAAATTGACGGATCAAGAGAGAACTGGAAGTGCTAAAGAATATGTTGAAGATTCAGGCAGAAAGACACAAGAATTGGAATCCGAAATCAAAGCTTGGAAGAAAATCTGCGAACAACTGAAGAAACAGTTGAATACGTGGACAGTGAGATGGAGGGACTCTAAAGAGCAATGACAGCCCTAACTGAAGAGCACAGAAGGAGATTGAAAGACTGAATACTGAGAAGCAAGGCTGTCGTCAGAGCTGGAAGAGACACAAGACGAGTTGGAGAGAATACAGGATGGAAAAGATGTGGATGAAGCAGAGTAATGTGCATTCAGATGTTGAGGAGATGGCAATCTTAAAGCTGAGCTTGAGGAGGCCAGGTCAGAGATCAGCGTCTTAACAGAGGCAGAAAATCAGGCAGAGGAAACGATTCAGGATCTAGAGGTGAAGTATCGAGGCAGGCTGAGGAGAGAAATGATTTAGAAGATAGGATATCTGATCTCGAAACAGAAAGGAATGACTTACTTTCAGAGAAGAGAGAAGTTGCAACATCAGCTTGAAAAAGACGAAAAAGAACATGAACATCAGGCTGAGTGAACTGGAATCAAGATACAAGCAATTGGTGAAAACCGGGAATCTGATGCTGGGAGAGATTAGTATTTCAAGCTGAGCTCGAGAAGGCCAGGTCAGAGATCAACATCTTGACAGAAGCAGTAAATCAGGCAGAAGAAAAGATTTGAGTGACTTGGAAGGTGAAGTATCAGGGCAGGCTGAACATAGGATTGTCTAGAAGATAGAATAACTGATCTTGAAATGGAAAAGATGACTTGTATTGGGAGAAAGTGGACTTGCAAGATCAACTTGCAAAGGGCGAACAGGAGCGTGAACATCCTGTGAGTGATGATGAGCTGTCAATCAAAGATACATTCACTGAGTGAAGACCAGGAAGCTGGAGAATGAGAAGGATGGACAAAACAAGATTTCAGTGTTGGGGAAGATGAGAAATTGAAAATACAAGCCGAAAGAGACAGTGCCTTGGAACATTAGAATCTCTACCAGTCCACCAAGCTTGGGATGCTCGACGGAAAGAACTGGAATTGCAAGTGGCTAATCTATCAGGAAGAATTACCAGGCCAGCAGTCATTGCAGATTGTGAGAGATGTTGAAAATGTTGGCTCAGAAAGAGACATTCAATGATGCTGTTAGTGAGTATGACAGAACAATAGTGTAAACTGAAAGCGAGAATGAAAAAATGAGGATGGAAGTCATGAAAGAAAGAGAAGTTCTTCTCAAAGCCTGGACGTACAAGTCTCCAGAAGACATAAATTGTTGCTGACAAGGTTGACCCTGTTGCTGCAGCTTTACCTGATTCGCAGATGTGACAGATGATGGAAAAGATTTGACATTGTCAGAGGAACATGGTAGGTTGCAGAGTGGGATACAAGCATTGCAGTCTGAAAATAATGAGCTGAAGGAAAAGTGTCAATGCTGTTGCTGAGCTGGAAGGATTCAGATCAGAAGCAGGAGGAAATTGACAAGAGACTTGAATGCCCTGAAATCAATGCTGCAAGAAGGCGAAGAGGAAGAAGGAGGTTTTGGAAAAGATGATCCAAGATGCTCAGACAGAAATTGAGCAACTCAGAAAGGTTAATTCACAGCAACCGACCGATGAATCGGAACAGAATGAGTCATGAATGATCTTCAAGATCAAGTGGAAGAATTGAAGAGCCAGTTAAATGAGAATTCAGGAATTATTTGAGCGAGCAAATCAAACTGCTCAGGAAGCTTTGCAAGAAGAACGTGACACCACAGCAAGCTACTGAATGAAGGAGAATACCAACCTCCGAGACTCCTTCTGCAAGAGATCATTGATTTGAAGCAACGTCTTGCCACAAAAGATCAAACGGAACACGAATCCTTACAGAGAAAAACTTTGCAGATTGGGGTTTTGCAGGAAAACAATGCCAGACTGGAGGAATCAAACGCTGACCTTAGCTCTCGACTTGCGATTTGGAGAGACATCCAGCTTCTGAAAAGGTATCAGAAGAAGTCCAAGAGAATTTGCCGTCAGTTCATGGAGCGGCAGACAGAGCAAGCATCTCTGAAGCAGCAACTAGATGAACAGAAGACCAAAAATGAAGCAGTCCGTCACCCCACACTATGATGCAGGCGCGCTGAGAGAGAAAGCCCTCCGCCTGCGAGAAGGAACTTCTCTTGCAGAAGTTGGAAGAGAAGGAGGCCGTTGAGCAGCAATTGATGGATGAGAAGCTGGATCTCACTGAAGCAGCTGGTGAGCAGCAGAAGCTGGAAGAACTTTGCACGAGAAGGACAGACTGGCAGCAGGAGCTGGCGAGACAGAACGATCTCTGCAGTCTGAGTTGAAGGAGGTTGAACAGAAGTACAGGTATGTTGTAATTCTACAGTTTTAATCTCTCATGAAAGTAATTGAAAGTTAGTACTCAGAGTAATTTTTTTGTAAGTGAAAATATTTCTGTAGTGAGTATTAGCTTAATATAGTATGTTGACTTGAAGATAAGCAAAATAGGCCAGTGAATCGTCAACAGTGATAGTTCCCGAGATTTTCCATTCTTGTCTGTTTTTTAATGGAGTTATCACTAGCTCCATGGACCAAAGGTTTAGGGTATTATGAGTAACCACTGTAACCAGCGGACAAAGAATTTAACCTATCTGGCCGCGGGGGGGGGCTAAAATAGCCGCCCCCTCGACAAAGTTCGCAGGCCAATTCGCCGGCCGCGATAATTTTTGACGCAGCGTCGCCTTGCTGACTTTTTACACTTTCAAGTGTGCGCATCTTTTGAGATCAAGATTCGGCAGACGTCCGGGTACGAGTTCCGGAGTTAGCTGCACTTTTTGTACTGGCATGCAACACCAAAAATCGCTCAAAAGACATGAAATCGTGTGTTAATTTCAATGCAAATGTGTCTTTCAGCCCTAAATTCATAATGTAATGATTATTCTTTGACTTTTACAGACTATGCAGTGCAATTAACTAATTTCATGGCTATTTATGATCGCAAAAGGTGTCGCCGACAAATTTCAATACGAAAAAAACAATAAAAAAAAAGTGCGAAAAAGACAAGGAATATCATCAAGAGAATTCATGAAACATAAATCACATGAGGAAATTAATTCGGATCAGGCATTTTATTTTTTTTACAGATAATTGTTAAAGTAAAAATGAATACTTATGGACCAAAAAGTTAAACAATTCTGGTGAGCTGGTTTAAAGGGAGTTATGGGCAAAAATATATTTTACCTACATAAATAGTCGCATCAACTTATTACTTAAAAAATAGAAGATAGATTTTTTCAAAATGCTAACATAGCACGTCTTGGAGAATCTGACAGTCCGGCTTCTATGCACGTGCAAATTTCGGCGGGCGATCGCCGCGATCCACGGCCCGAGATCTCAAG